>CM019694.1:24104477-24291977 GCA_009760885.1 Achatina immaculata
GTTGTAAAACTGAGGTAAAACTGAGGTAAAACTGTGGTAAAACTGTTGTAAAACTGTTGTAAAACTGAGGTAAAACTGTGGTAAAACTGTGGTAAAACTGAGGTAAAACTGAGGTAAAACTGGTAAAACTGAGGTAAAACTGTGGTAAAACTGAGGTAAAACTGGTAAAACTGAGGTAAAACTGAGGTAAAACTGTGGTAACACTGAGGTAAAACTGAGGTAAAACTGTGGTAAAACTGAGGTAAAACTGTAGTAAAACTGGTAAAACTGAGGTAAAACTGAGGTAAAACTGTGGTAAAACTGAGGTAAAACTGTGGTAAAACTGAGGTAAAACTGTGGTAAAACTGTGGTAAAACTGTAGTAAAACTGTGGTAGAACTGTGGTAAAACTGTGGTAGAACTGTGGTAAAACTGTGGTAGAACTGTGGTAAAACTGTAGTAAAACTGAGGTAAAACTGTGGTAGAACTGTGGTAAAACTGTAGTAAAACTGAGGTAAAACTGTTGTAAAACTGTGGTAAAACTGTAGTAAAACTGAGGTAAAACTGTTGTAAAACTGTGGGCTTGATCACGGAAATCGAGAACTTCAGCACACAGACGTCGCAACCTGAAAAGCTGAGAGAAACGTATAGAGCCCTTGCACTGTTTGTGATGAGAGGAGGAGTACAAGAGATAGCTATGAGAATCAGTGGTTTTATATTAGACAGAAGTGGTAAGTCCTGAAGGACCATTAGTGATAGCAATGTTGAGAAAGTTCACAGAAGTTTTAGAGACATGGGAGGTGAAATAAATCATGGTATTAGAATCCTTAACAAAACTGTTGAAGCTGTCAATGTCATTCTCTGGCATGGATGTGTGGGGATGGAGAGTTTGCGAGTTTGGCTTTTTTTCGGTTACGGCAGGCCGAAGTGGCCAGAGTCAGCGCCCTCGCTGTTGGTCATGTGATTGTCCAGTGTGTTAGTGTTGTGCGGAGTAAGGTGAAATCGATCAGTCTTCGTTTCGCTCTCGTGAGGTACGGCTGGGACTGTGATTGTTACTGTCATGAGTGTTTTGTAGTGATTTATTTTGTGATATTGCGTTTTGTTGTGAGTTTATTCCCATGCCATCCTCAGTAATGTAAGTTATTGTATGTTTTGTGAGCGTAATACTTTGTGCGCGAATTTTGTGCAGCTTATTTAAGAGATAGTTACCAGCAGAGTTAAATACTGTGAGTTTTAGGTTTCAGGTGGATTAAATTATGGCAGGGCAGGTTCAGTGAAGTAGAAGCCCTGCTATATAAAAGGGTAGAAGTAAGTAGTGAACACATCACTCATATTTTGTAAAATTCTGAAATTTTATCATTTTCATTGATTTTTGCGCCATTTTCTTTGACCATAATCCACCATGTTCTTTATCTTTTCAGTCATTTTGCCTTCACGAGTTTTACTAATGTTAATTAAGTGTGTTGTGCTTGCTCTCATACTACAAGAGTGGGCTCCGGATTCATACTGAAGCATCATAAGTTTGTAGTAATCGTGTTGTAGTTGTGTTGTAGTTGTGAGGAGTAAGTCTTAATAACTTGAATTATTTGTGTGTGTTCTCATTTACTATGTTGCTGCATTTTAAATGTTTGTGTTTTCACCAAGGATTCATGTGTTTTGAGTCTTAGAGACTAGAGATAGTCTTGTTGATTAGATGTTGAATGTTTGTAAACCAAGCAAGTAAGTCTGTTCAAGTAACTTAAGACACGCCTATTATATAGATATGTTACAATCATTGTAACTTGAGTTAAGCAACTAGATTTGAGATGGAGAACTATAAATGGTTCGCAGCAATGTGTTTATTAGTATTATCTAAGTGTTTTTGATTGCAGCGATTTCATGCGTTGTACAATCTGCGTCTGTGTTGTCCAGTGTGTCTCGTGCAGTTTGTGAAATAAATATTTTGGTTTTTGCATCTTGGACCACAAATCAACTAGTCCAGTGTAGTTACTTATGTTTATGGTGCTGTTTGTTCTTGTAATAATTGAACTGTAGTTCATGCTGTTTGTTCTTGTAATAATTGAACTGTAGTTCATATGCGTAACTGACAAGTTCATAGGTAGCCGGACTTGATGGAGGTTGGAAGGTTTAGAATCTTGGTTAAGATTTCAAAGGGAGAAATTCTTGGTCCCATTTGTACTATTGTATTAATTAAAGGGAGACTACAGCTCTGGTGAAATCGTCTTCCTCGAGAATTAAACTCCCCTGCTAAAATAGTTAATAAGACATAAATATGTTACGTCACAGCCAGGCGCACCAATAAATATATAATAATTCCCACTTTCTGTAACATAAGTTATCTATCTATTCCATTCGTTTAAACCATCAATTCTTCCTTTACCAGACGTGACATCGATGCCGTCATCAATGTAGCACCTGTAGAAAGCTGGGAAAACTCTCCTATAAGATCCCGTGACCTTGTGTTCATTATGACCCATGAACGGACAAGTGTAGCTAAAGCCCATTTTGGTGCCCATTAACAAGAACTTAATATTGAAGAAGGCTGGCTAGTAAAGAGGATTAAAGAGAGAAAACTTAAATATTTTGAACACATTAAACGTCATGATAATCTGGAGAAGACCGTCTTGGAAGGGTACTTAATGGGAAAAAGAAAGAGAGGAAGACCAAGGCGAAGATGGCTGCAAGACATCGTTGATGATCTGCAAATAGATGCATCTGCAGCAGGCCATCTTGCTCACAAGCGAGAGGCCTACAGGAATGCTGTTAGGGAGGCAAAGTTCCGCAACGGACATGCGAATGAATGAATGAATGACCCACACCGCTGATCTGATCGAAATATAGGCCATTGAACTGAACTTCTGAGTTCGATGACGAGTCGTGTAAGTCATGGAATAGTGGAAATAGGAGTAGAAGGATGAGATCTTTTGTGTTCAAAAAGAACTCGACAGCCTGAAGTCCTTGGTCGTGAGGGATGCGTGTGTATAATGAAACTACATCCAGGGTGAAGATACGGTAAGTGTGACCAGGCAAGAAGGTAAGAGTTTCAAAAGTAGTGAGAGCGTGACTAGTGTCCTTCAGATAAATAAGCAGGCTACTCACAAGAGGTTGAAAAAATACTGTCTAGAAAGTCAGAGATCTGTTCCGTAGAGCATGAGCAAGCTGAAACTATGAGTTTCCCTGGGTTGCCTGGTTTGTGGATCTTAGGCAGAAGATACATTTATGACTTCCATAAGTAGCTGTCATGGACACGTAGATGGAAGAAAGACCCACAGGATTCTGAATTTCTTTCGTTGACGCGACTATCTAGAACATATTCTCACTTCCACCTTGAACCGCATCAGCCATAACTCGCGATAACAAGTTCTAATTCCCGAACCATCTTGCAGCTCGGACAGAGTAAAACTGGTACTTACATACCACCCCCACAGTTTGGCAGTTAAGGACATCTTATTCAGTCATCTCCTCCAGACTGAGCCTGATACACGAGGCCACATCTGCAACACTTGTCCATTTGTTGTTAAAAGAAAACAACGTCTTCTTCCCGGAGTCCACGTTGTCAGTTCAAGAGGACTTCACCTCCACTTCTTGCAACGCAATTTATGGCATTATGTGCAAGCGTTGTGATATAAAGCATATAGGGGAGACTGGCTTACCTTAGGGGATCGGTTTCGCCAGCATCTGAACGACATATCCGCGAGGAGACAGACATCGGTCGTCAAGCACTTCTGTGAAAGAGACCTTCAGAGAAAACGGAACATCTCTGTAAATACAGCCCGCTCCTGTTCTTTTGATGAGCGGCCTCATAAAACTCTGGATTAGCGCCTTATTTACTAGACTCTCCACCCTACAGCAATGAACAATAAAGTCAGCCTTCTTCAGACTACATGTGCACCTTGTTGCTGCCTCTTTCTATTTCTGCTGCTCATGCCCAATTTTCTTGTCTTAATCCCACTCACTTCGCACCATTTCCCCATTCTTGTCGAAGGCGATTTATGTTTTATTTTCCAGCCCTTTATGTCTTTCCTCTCTAGCCTATAGTGGGCTTTATTACCTCCCTTGTCCAGGCAAGCTTAGCATGCAGTCTTGTCTTCTCACTGTTCTTCTCAACCTTTCTCCATCCACCACTCCCCATGTCTTCTCACGTTTTTATCATATGCGTCATCTGGGCCATAGTTATCCAATGGTGGCTAGCTATGGCTACAACGTGGCATAAGGCCATGTTGTTTACCAAATGGTACCATTTGTGAAAATCTCTTGACAACATTTCTCAGCCAATCGTTGGCTTTCACTTTGTGCTCTGCTTCGTCTACCTGGGCGTATTTCGTGCCGCACTTTCTGTCAAGGAGGAGGCCAAAAAGCTAAGTCTGTATTTTTTTCATACATTTTTTCTGTTTTTATCTGTTGTTTTTGTATGTGATCCTTGGAAAAAGCTTTTGCCGAAACATTGGATTGTTGTATGTCCTTCATTTATGTGACATCTTGCTTTCTGCCATTTTTATTTCTGCCCACGTTTCTCGCTCTTTCTATCTTTGTGTAGAACTGAACCTTTCACCCATCTATTTTTAACTGGAGAAAGACCAGTAGATGCCTCAGATAGTGGGGCACTGACAACTCGCTAAGAAAACACAAAATTATAAATCAGAGACCAAAAGTTAACGAAGGGGAACACGGGAGGAGAGAAGATACTACATGCGTTTTCTCTTTACCAGATTTGATACTCTATGTTGTAACAGTGTACTTACATGCGTGTTCTCTTTGCCGGATTTGATACTTTATGTTGTAACAGTGTAGTGAATTTTCAAGGGTTGCTTACCATGCCCTTGCTTGGAAACGTTATTGCCTTGTTATTTTCATAGTTAAAAGGGTTTTTATTTTGGGTGACCAGCTCTTAGCTGATTGACTAAGTGCGCAGAAGCTTGGAGATTGACAAGTCACGTGTAGTGGGTGTTTTGTGATAACAAAGAGCTGTGACTGGGGAGGGAGGAGGGGGAAGGATTTTGTCTGTACGAAAGTATGATTTTAGGTTGTCTGTCTTGTCTTGACTCTAATGTAGGGGGCAGCGTTTCTTTTTCAGCATGACATGACTGGATCGAGAGGGAGATAAACCATGTCTCCAAGAGCTTTATTTTGTGTGAGTGGGAAACCAGTGAGGTTTGTCACCGTTTTGCGGTGTGTTCGTTGTTCAGCCGGCATTCATCATCGTCATCATCTACAGCCATCTAGATGTCATCACCACCAGGTAGCATTAAACTTATTATATGAACTCGTCAAGATGTCTTGCTTCCCTAAGTGTCAAGATGTCTTGCTTCCCCGAGTGTCAAGATGTCTTGCTTTCCAGAGTGTCAAGTTGTCTTGCTTTGCCGAGTGTCAAGATGTCTTGCTTCCCCGAGTGTCAGGAGGTCTTGCTTCCCCGAGTGTCAAGATGTCTTGCTTCCCCAAGTGTCAAGTTGTCTTGCTTCGCTGAGTGTCAAGATGTCTTGCTTCCCCGAGTGTCAAGATGTCTTGCTTCCTCAAGTGTCAAGATGTCTTGCTTCCCCAAGTGTCAAGATGTCTTGCTTCCCCAAGTGTCAAGATGTCTTGCTTCTCCAAGTGTCAATATGCCTTGCTTCCCCGAGTGTCAAGATGTCTTGGTAACTCAAGTGTCAAGATGTCTTGCTTCCCCAAGTGTCAAGATGTTTTGCTTCCCCGAGTGTCAAGATGTCTTGCTTCCCCGAGTATCATGTTAATGTAGCTCGTCCGATCTTGTGTTCTGTTTTGAGTCTATCGTACAGTAAATTGTCGTCGGTCAAGATGTGACAGTATTGATCTACTCAACAGCTTGCCTCATCTTGACAACCTTATAAGCATATAAAAGGAGTTATAACAAAGCAGACGCCAGGAAGGGATTCTAAAAAAGTAAAGATAGTCCCATAGCATTTCAAATGCCGTAGGGGGTGAAGCGTTAGAGACCTCATTATGCTGGGTCATCAGCGTATGAGGTAGGGTGACCAGTTCCTTTCCTCGCTGCCTTTACTTCCCAGATTTTTCTCTGGTACCCATTTTACGAGGCTGGGTCGACCTCAGGGCCGTATTGGTCGGAAAAAAAATCCCGCTCAGCTGGGGATTCGAACCCTCGACCATTTGGTTGCTAGACGAGTGCTCTAACCACTACGCTAGCCGGCTAGGGATTCTGGAAAAGTTAAAAGAATAGGTTCCTGAAATTAGAACATTTTACATTTCTATAAGGTCACGACAAACATGGCGATTTTATTAATTAAGGAAGAATTTCCTGTGTAACATGGTGCCTTATAAGCTATAATTGTAGTAGTATTATAACCTTCTGTATTAGGGTATTATTATTGTTATTAATGTTACTATTATTATTATTAACATTTTATTACAGTTATGATTATTATCGATAAGTAGAATGTAGGTAAGAAACAGAATAAATAATATGAGAGCCGATGGGAGAGGAACGCTCCCACGAAATTAGTATTATTACGACAGAATTAAGTAGATACTTAGAAATACTAGATGCGGGGACGCTGAATACAGTCTAGAAGGATTTACTCAGATAAAAATAGTACATATGGAGACAGACAGATGGATGCTGTGTAACCAAATATGAGATAATAACCGTCCGGTATCGCAAACACCTGATATGGATAAGACGAGTTTAACAGCACGAGAAAACTGAATAGACGGATTTGACGCAAAAGACTTACTGGCAGGTGAGGCATATTTGTTAATCTGAGGATGTAATTTGCATACATGAATAGTTCAGTGAACCAATAAGATGATCAAAGGGAGTGGACCGACTTATCTCGAAGTCCAATCAGTATATAGTCAACCAGCTGACCAAAAGAAAAATCTAGAGGTGTGTCCTGTTGACTTACAATATATAAGCCAGGTATGCAGTTTTGAGAGCGGAAGACAGAGGATAGAAAAAAAGAAATAAATGTAGTCTCCCACTTAAGGATAGATAGGAGAGGAATGGCAGATAGAATAGATGGGCTAGTAGATCAAATAGTTATTCAGGAGAAAGAGAATCAGTTTATAACCATAAGTAGTTTAGGACAGACATAAGTTGTGTGTTAAGTTAGAAAGTGATTATTAGTAAGCACTGCGTGAGAAATGTAAAAGATTTGATATTTTTGGAACTTTGTGTAAAATGCTTTCGGAGATGCCTCAATCTGATACTTGTGAGTTTTGTTTGATGAACGTTAAATGTGAACTATAATTTGATTCTGGAACGAACCATCTGAATTTTATAATGGCTATCTGTGTTAGGATTAGTCTTGTGGTGAATCATATAGTATCACATGTAGTGACATTCTGAAATGCTGAAGTGAACAAAAAGAAGATGTAGTAATAGATTCATAAATTTAAAAATGACAGTGGAGAAAGACAATGTGGTCGCGATCCCAACATGTTAACAATAAAGTGTCTTAGTTGTCGGGGCCACAATGTATTAATAACGCTATAATCCTGTAACATGACATCAGGCCAAAATCATTGTAATCCTGTAACATGACTTCAGGCCAAAATCATTGTAATCCTGTAACATGACTTCAGGCCAAAATCATTGTAATCCTGTAACATGACTTCAGGCCAAAATCATTGTAATCCTGTAACATGACTTCAGGCCAAAATCATTGTAATCCTGGAACATGACTTCAGGCCAAAATCATTGTAATCCTGTAACATGACTTCAGGCCAAAATCATTGTAATCCTGTAACATCACTTCAGGGCAAAATCAGTGAAGTCTTTGCCAGCAGCTTCAGCTCCTATCTAAAGTTCGCTGGTCGAAATTTTAATCAAGAGAGCGACTACTGGTAAAAGAAAAATGATTATCACCAAGGTTGTCTTAAAATTCCTATTATTTCTCAGTATGTCTTTCTCAGTCTCAAAATGCTGAGACTTAGCAATTCTATGAAAGCTAAGAATGCATTTCACCACACATTGTTCGTTTTCTTCGATAAAACGGTGAGTCTAAAGAACTAATGTTGGTATTTAGCTTACTCACCTCTCAGCTAGAATTCTACTGTTCTGGAAAAAAATAAAAACAAACATAAGCTGATCGAATATTCAAATAAATAAAGTGTCCAAACACAACACACGCAAAATGACGGCATCGAGACATGTGTTTTCATGCGTATCTTAGCCATCCTAAGATGTTTGGAGAGAGTGACCTAAAAAACGAGTCAAGTTTTCCAAGTGAGAAGTCATTGATTCCTGTGTACAGCTGTATAAGAATGAGCCATTTTGCTATCATAATTATGCTGCCGTCTGCCAGCATGACTACATTTTTGTAACACAGCAGGAACTGTTTAAAGTACACCCTCAATCCCTGAGATATATCTTTTTCCAACTTCAGAAATGTCTTGATAACAACATTGTACAATAACTATTAATTACTTCTTTCAAAGAGTGAGAAATGACATGACATGCACCAATTAATGACAACAGATGACATTGTCATGAACAACTTAATGACAACAGACGGCATTCTGTTGCCATAATTACGGACAGCTGATTTCACTCGTAAACGTGTAAACAGAAGCTGATGATTGGACTAGAAAGAACTGAAGATTTACGTTGTTGCTTCCTGTATAATTTAAACCGGAAATGTAGGCCTATGAGATAAGAAACATATGCAGTGGCCTTGATTTTGGCAACATTTACTTTGTCTCTTTTCTCTTGTCGCTGTTGTGACCAGCGATCATGTCTGAAGATTGAGCGTCGAGTAAGAAAGATTTTCCTTGTTTTAAAGCACGTCCCGTCTCTGGCGTCTTGGATTTAGTAACACATTCAGAGAATGTTAGTGTTAGTCAGGAGGAGGTATAGGTTTGAGTGGATGTAGACAACTCTGCTCCTCTCACTCTCTCTCTCTCCTCTCTCTCTCCTCTCTCTCTCTCTCTCCTCTCTCTCTCTCTCTCTATGACGACGAAATAATCTAACATGTACTAGAAAAGAGATGAGGAAGAAGATGAGGACCACGGCACGCAGACCAAGAAAATTACGCGTAAGGAAGCCCACGAAGGTCTGCAGACTTTCATGAGATTTGCCGAGCAATGCTCATCTATGTCAGCACGTGATGTTGTGAAACTTCCTTGTATACACAGCGAATTTTTAGAGCTTCGGCCTCAGTCTTGTAAGCAGGCGGACATTCCAAGTTGTGTTATGTCGTCACACTAATACAGGCGGACATTCCAAGTTGTGTTATGTCGTCACTCTAATATAGGCAGACATTCCAAGTTGTATTATGTCGTCACACTAATACAGGCAGACATTCCAAGTTGTGTTATGTCGTCACACTAATACAGGCAGACATTCCAAGTTGTGTTATGTCGTCACACTAATACAGGCCGACATTCCAAGTTGTGTTATGTCGTCACACTAATACAGGCCGACATTCCAAGTTGTGTTATGTCGTCACACTAATACAGGCGGACATTCCAAGGTGTGTTATGTGGTCACATTATACAGGCGGACATTCCAAGTTGTGTTATGTCGTCACACTAATAAATTCACAAATTTCATGTGATAATACGTTCTGTAATTTTTCAGTCCTGTTTTAATTTGATTGTGTGAAATTTAAAGGCACTGTATGTGTTTTTAATTGTTAAAAATCCGCACGAGTTTTGATGTTACTAATTTAATTGTGGCCAGTAGATCGAAAACCACGGCCAACGTACTTCGCATTCTGCAGTTTCTACATATAAATCACAGAACATGAACAGGTTAAGTTCTCGAACTATATATTCAGTTATCCGGGAGACTACCATATCCGGGGTCGGTGAAGTCCCGTTGTTGCTGATGAAGAGAGATTGTACATCTGTAGCAAACGCTAGCTGCTACTTTCATCGAGCGCTGTTTTGAGGGTGCTAAAAGTTATCAGAGATTCGTTTTCCTACACATGCTGGAAGTTATCATACAGATCATCGCTAGTGTGAGTTTTGGCAGTAACACGAATGACTTGTCCATAAACTCATTCAAATAGTTATCGATGTTTGTGTCGATAAAACAACATGAAATTGAAGTTTCATCAGCGGTGGCAAGAATTGCACTTGTGAAAACCGAAACACAGAGGCAGGGGTAACGGTGTAAACCACATATGCTTGCTCATATTGATTTAGGCTGTAACTCTGAATACCGCTCACAGCAAACATTTGCACAGAATTACCACATACAGCAAACACTTGCACAGAATTACCACATACAGCAAACACTTGCACAGAATTACCACATACAGCAAACACTTGCACCGAATTACCACATACAGCAAACACTTGCACAGAATTATCACATACAGCAAACACTTGCACAGAATTACCACATACAGCAAACACTTGCACAGAATTATCACATACAGCAAACACTTGCACAGAATTATCACATACAGCAAACACTTGCACAGAATTACCACATACAGCAAACACTTGCACAGAATTATCACATACAGCAAACACTTGCACAGAATTACCATATACAGCAAACACGTGTACAGAACTACTACATATAGCAAACACTTGCACAGAATTACCATATACAGCAAACACTTGCACAGAATTACCATATACAGCAAAAACGTGCACAGAACTACTACATATAGCAAACACTTGCACAGAACTACCACATACAGCAAACACTTGCACAGAAATACCACATACAGCAAACATTTGCAAAGAATTTCCACATACAGCAAACACTTGCACAGAATTTCCACATACAGCAAACACTTGCAAAGGATTTCCATATACAGCAAACACTTGTAAAGAATTTCCACATACAGCAAACACGTGCACAGAATTACCACATACAGCAAACACTTGCAGAGAATTACCACTTTCTATTGCAGGCACTTTGACAGACAGAATGAAAAGAACGCCGACAGTTTTCTATCAACAGTACACTGACCATCACTAGTTCTCTATCAACAACACACTGACCATAACTAGTTCTCTATCAACAACACACTAGCCATAACTAGTTCTCCAACAACAACACACTGAACATAACTAGTTCTCATTCAACAAAACGCTGACAATAACTAGATCTATATTAACAACACACTGACTATAACTAGTTCTCTATCAACAACACACTGACCATCACTAGTTCTCTATCAACAACACATTGACAATAACTAGTTCTCTATCAACAACATGTTGACAATAACTAGTTCTCTATCAACAACACACTGACCATAGGTAGTTCTCTATCAACAACACACTGACAATAACTAGTTCTCTACCATCGACACACAGTCATAACTATTTCTCTATCAACAACACACTAACAATAACTAGTTCTTAATCAACAACACACTGAAGATAACTAGTTCTCTATCAACAGCACACTGACCATAGCTAGTTCTCTATCAACAGCACACTGACCATAGCTAGTTCTCTATCAACAGCACATCGACCATCGCTAGTTCTCTGTCATCGGCACACAGATCACCGCTTGTCCTCGATCAGCACGTGGATTGCACGATTGGCCCCTAGTTCTCAATGTCACCACATGGAGCGTCGTTATTTCTCAGTCTAATATTAACATAGGGACCGTGCTTGCTGTGCTAGAAAACTTGCCAGCGAACTTGTTTGCCGACAACCTTATATAGGTGACCTGAACACTGACAAGACAGGTACATTTTTAGGTCAAAAACAAATGACACTGGTTTTCTAGAGCTGATGAACAGAGACAGGAATAAATAAAAGAAGTTCTTACAAGACAACATTTGCATCTGACACGTGACTGGGTGTGTACATCCACATTTAGTTTTTATCTTTACAGAACCTGTATTTTCTTTTCAAAGGAAACTCAGCCACGTTTGACTGAGGAATTGCAGGTAAGGTTAGTTTGTCATTGTGTGCGCCCATGCGCACTACAATTTGACAAAATATACGTACAAATGTGTGTGTATATGTGTGTGCGTGCAAGCGCGCACGTGTGTTTATGTGTGTATTTCAAATCATAATATATAATTTGGAATGATAATAGGCATCATGTAAGAATAAGATTAATAATAGAGAAATGCAGAGAATTAAACGTGAATCTATATTTATCTTTTATAGACTATTCATAGGCATTTGATTGTGTACAACATCAGAACTTTGGGAAATAATGGAAAAAATGGGATTTCCAACACATGTTGGAATGAATATTATTTTAGTTTTTTTAATTTATATATATATATAATTTATATTCTAATAGTAATTATATATATATAATTTATATTCTAATATTACTTATATATATAATTTATATTCTAATATTACTTATATATTATATATACATAATTTATATTCTAATATTAACAATAATATATATTAACTTGAGTTCCAGTAGAAACTAGTACATCCGTTATGTTGCATGCCATTCGATGGCAGTCGCTCGACATCTTCATTCGTTCCCATAAAGCACAACCTCTACGTTACAGTAATGTCATTTATTAATAATATTATACTGGGGTGTTATATCTCATACGTGAACTGTCACTACAATAATGACTGCCAGTAGAAAACGGCTTTCAGACAGGTATATGTTAGCCGTTTGTGGCGGTTACAGATCATCTTCTGTTTAGTAGCATTTCTCATGGCTAATTTAAACCAGTGCGTTCTTGGTTACAGTAAAACATTAAACATTGTAGAATAGACCGCGGTATCGAATAATCATTTTCAGAGTGTTGCAAGTATTGTCTGCAGTGCTGTAGCTTTTCTTTTATCTATGCTGTCACTTAAATAGTTTTTGAAAGAAATTTAAATTTTCTGAGACTTTCATGGTCATTATTCACACTGAGATTCGTTGCATGTAATTATGTTTGATGATTTCCTTGACTTTGCTGATAACAAGCGCGTGATCTGTGCCACGATCTGCAACTTGACACGTTCTCGCGACTCTCATCGAGTTTGGTGTAGTCTGCGCACGAGTACATAGCCTAGCTAGTGGCAGTGTCTTGCTTTCACGTTACTCTCTTTCCTTCTTTGATATGAAACAAATGTTTTTGTTAAAAATTACGTGATCTTAGTACCAAAAGTTTAGCAGTCTATATCATTTTATTTAATTTGACCAATATTGTAACGATAAGGTAAGTTCGTAAAGAATGATGATCGTCTGCAGTCTGTTATGATGTGTTCTTTATGACGAAGTGGTCTGGGTAGCTGGTGTCTGGAAGGCCACGCTAGAAACAATGAGAAATAACTGTGAAACCAAAAAATGAATAACGCAACATCTTGAAGACAGTTGTGGTGAGACAATAAGAAGAAAATGTGAGACCAAACAGACTAGAGAAGGGAAGAAGAAATGAACGGCACGGTAGAAAGATGAAGTCAGAGAAAAAATTAGCAGAAAAAGAAAGTCATCCAAGATGTTGATAAAGTCAAGTAAAGAGCCTGGCTGCTTTAGGTAAATGCTGTAACGAAAAGATGCGAATGGTTTTGTCACAGGTAAGAAAGATGAGTCCTGAAGAAAGATGAGTCCTGAAAAATAAGTTGGATAACAATCAGCTTTCAGCAGAGACGCTTCGCATAATTTTATAGAAAGGTAAAACAATGAAGGGAGTAGAGAGAGGAGAAGGTAAAACAATGAAGGGAGTGGGAGGGAGGAGAAAGTAAAACAATGAAAGGAGCAGGGAGAGGAGAAGGTAAAACAATGAAAGGAGTGGGGAGAGGAGAAGGTAAAAGAATGAAAGGAGTGGGGAGAGGAGAAGGTAAAAGAATGAAAGGAGTGGGGAGAGGAGAAGGTAAAAGAATGAAAGGAGTGGGGAGAGGAGAAGGTAAAACAATGAAAGGAGCAGGGAGAGGAGAAGGTAAAACAATGAAAGGAGTGGAGAGAGGAGAAGGTAAAAGAATGAAAGGAGTGGGGAGAGTAGAAGGTAAAACAATGAAAGGATTTGGGAGAGTAGAAGGTAAAACAATGAAGGGAGTGGGGAGAGGAGAAGGTAAAACAATGAAAGGAGTGGAGAGAGGAGAAGGTAAAACAATGAAAGGAGTGGAGAGAGTAGAAGGTAAAACAATGAAGGGAGTTGGAGGGTGGAGAAGGTAAAACAATGAAAGGAGTGGGGAGAGGAGAAAGAAAAACAATGAAGGGAGTTGGAGGGTGGAGAAGGTAAAAGAATGAAAGGAGTGGGAAGAGGAGAAGGTAAAACAACGAAGGGAGCAGGGAGAGGAGAATTTAAAACAACGAAGGGAGCAGGGAGAGGAGAAGGTAAAACAACGAAGGGAGCAGGGAGAGGAGAATTTAAAACAACGAAGGGAGCAGGGAGAGGAGAAGGTAAAACAACGAAGGGAGCAGGGAGAGGAGAAGGTAAAACGATGAAGGGAGTTGGAAGAAGAGAAGGTAAAAGAATGAAAGGAGTGGGGAGAAGAGAAGGTAAAACAATGAAAAGAGTGGGGAGAGGAGAAGGTAAAAGAATGAAAGGAGTGGAGAGAGGAGAAGGTAAAACAATGAAAGGAGTGGGGAGAGGAGAAGGTAAAACAATGAGAAGAGTTGGAAAAGGAGAAGGTAAAAGAATGAAAGGAGTGGGGAGAGTAGAAGGTAAACCAATGAAAGGATTTGGGAGAGTAGAAGGTAAAACAATCAAGGGATTGGGGAGAGGAGAAGGTAAAACAATGAAAGGAGTGGAGAGAGGAGAAGGTAAAACAATGAAAGGAGTGGAGAGAGGAGAAGGTAAAACAATGAAGGGAGTTGGAGGGTGGAGAAGGTAAAACAATGAAAGGAGTGGGGAGAGGAGAAGGAAAAACAATGAAGGGAGTGGGAGGGTAGAGAAGGTAAAACAATGAAAGGAGTGGGAAGAGGAGAAGGTAAAACAACGAAGGGAGCAGGGAGAGGAGAAGGTAAAACGATGAAGGGAGTTGGAAGAAGAGAAGGTAAAACAATGAAAGGAGTGGGGAGAAGAGAAGGTAAAACAATGAAAGGAGGGGGGAGAGTAGACGGTAAAACAATGAAAGGAGTGGGGAGAATAGAAGGTAAAACAATGAAAGGAGTGGAGAGAGGAGAAGGTAAAACAATGAAAGGAGTGGGGAGAGGAGAAGGTAAAACAATGAAAGGAGTGGGGAGAGGAGAAGGTAAAACAATGAAAGGAGGGGGGAGAGTAGACGGTAAAACAATGAAAGGAGTGGGGAGAATAGAAGGTAAAACAATGAAAGGAGTGGAGAGAGGAGAAGGTAAAACAATGAAAGGAGTGGGGAGAGGAGAAGGTAAAACAATGAAAGGAGTGGGGAGAGGAGAAGGTAAAACAATGAAAGGAGTGGGGAGAGTAGAAGGTAAAACAATGAAAGGAGTGGAGAGAGTAGAAGGTAAAACAATGAAAGGAGTGGAGAGAGTAGAAGGTAAAACAATGAAAGGAGTGGAGAGAGTAGAAGGTAAAACAATGAAAGGAGTGGAGAGAGTAGAAGGTAAAACAATGAAAGGAGTGGAGAGAGTAGAAGGTAAAACAATGAAAGGAGTGGGGAGAGTAGAAGGTAAAACAATGAAGGGACTTGGGAGAGGAGAAGGTAATACAATGACGAATAGAAAAGATGACCAGCCCAGAGAGGAGGGTCCAGCTGATGCATTGTTCCTGAACCCACATGATTTCCTATGTTTTAAAATGGGCGTGGGGGGATTTTATTGTTTTAAGCGGTGCCCGCGGTGGGTGAAAACAGATTGGCTATTCAGCTGAGTAAGGGGGTCTGAGTGGGGACTGAGAAATAGCTTTAGCACTACCTCACAGACTTCCTCTCAGAAGTCCTGATGAGACTATACACAGACAACCATCATGAAGACAGAAACTGGAAACCATTTAATCATTTATCAGTTGGTCAAGAGTGGTAAAATGAATATTTCCAAGAAATTCTTCTATCAACAAGGAATACACACAGCAACATTAAAAACACGCACACGACAAGAACCATATACGCCGTTAGTGGAAGAGAATGTGATATACTGTAGGACCAGTAACACTACACAACAAGAACCAAATACACCTCTAGTGGACATGAATAACAAAAATAATGCTCGTAAAAATGCAGTACGACCTTTGCAGGTATTCAAGAGCAAAATACATGGTGTAAGATTAGGAAGCATGACATGAGAAGACAGGTGATTGCCAAGATGTTCCACGGAGACATGAAACATCATTTCCCAGCGCATCTGTAACAGGGCCGTAAACCTACCCACAAAGCAGGAGTTGTTGAAAAATAACGACAAATAGATATTCTTATGAAAACAAAATAAAACATAATGAAAATTGAAGGTACAGCGGACAGCTAAGAAAACCAACGAAGAAGTCTTAAGAGAGGCTGGAGTTAAGAGGTAAATTACAGCAAAGATCAGAGGCAGACGAGCGAGATTTGTAGGACGTTTTCTAAGAAGAGGAAAATTGGAAAACATTGTGGCAACTGGAAACATTGAGGGAAGAAGATACAGAGGAAGACGAAGAGAGAAGTTATTGGATGGACTGTCAGTATGGCTAGGAAAAAAGACAACGGTGGATCTCATAATCAAGTCTAAAGACAGGGAATTGTTGAGAAAAATGATCGCCTACGCCACGCGGCACGGCACTTAATTGATTGATTGAAAACTTGACAGGTTAGCAACATTCTAGGAAAAGTTTGCGGAGTTTACGCTTTTTTTTTTTTTTTACGCACACGTTTGTGGACATAGTTGGTCACATCTCTTTCAACTACTTCTTACATTTTGTAGAACCTAGTTAGTAACTGAAAGGATGTTGAGCAATAGAGGGCTCACCTGGGCAAGAGCAGAAAAAAAGGCGAAGGACAGGCATTTGTGGAAAACCCTTGCGGAAGCCCCATGTGCCCTGGGCACTTAAGGTTCAGAGAGAGAGAGAGAGAGAGAGAGTTAGTAACTGACCTTTCTCTGCGACTTCCTAGTCTACCCCAAGGTCTCCCAAAGGAATTTTGTAAGGTGGAGCAAAACTTTTCCACCCCTCCCCCCTCGCTTACCATATTGATTTAGCCATTCCGTTAGAGGCCTTAGGTGCCATTAGGGTCTTCCCTTATAGAGGAAAGTTCCCCAGGATCCGTAGCAGTGTACCGACAGCAACCACCTGTACTGGGCTTGTCTGCTCCACAACACTTATAGACCTTCATGACAGGAAGTGATTCAGCTCACAGAATTAAGTTTACCATGGTCAAAAGCTCTATATGGAAATAAAAAAAAAACTAAGCATAAATATGAAAATCAGGATATTTAAGACTAATGTTCTAAGTGTACTACTCTGTGGAAGTGAATGCTGGAAAATCACCAAAACCATAGAAAACAAGTTGAACTCTTTCCAGACTAAATGTTTACGAAGAATTAGAAAAATATTTTGGCCAAACACCATAAGAAATAACGTCTTGTTGGCAGAAATGCAGATGAAGCCACTGACAACAATTATTGAGGAAATACGCTGGCGATGGTTGGGACATGTGTTCCAAATGACTGACAACTCACTACCAAAAATAGCACTAAGATGGACACCACAGGGGAACAGAAGTAAGGGTAGACCAAAAGAGATAGGGAGAAGAACAACAGAAAGGATGTTGAGCAATAGAGGGTTCGCCTGGGCAAGAGCAGAAAAAAAGGCGAAGGACAGGCATTTGTGGAAAACCATTGCGTAAGCCCCATGTGCCCTGGGCACTTAAGGTTCAGAGAGAGAGATGGTCAAAAGCTAATAGCTAAACATTGATGAATATGACGAAAGGGAGGAAAGAGATAAGATGAAAACGTGCTACACTAATTCACTACATGTCGCGATCATCTGACCAATCGCTGGCGTGACTGCAGATCACGTGCTGTAAAGCCACGCCCAGGACAGCAGACGACAACAAACGCCATCTTGAAAGACGGAGGGAAGTATTTAGTCGTGCACACGGCACACGTTTTACACACGTGGGTGAGTATATACCTTCGCAGGTCACTGTTTTCATTCCGTACTGCTGCGCTCAGATATATCAGATAAAATGGCTATCAGTATTTTCTGGCTGTGTGCAAATAACGGCCACGCAAGCTCACAATTTTGTTGCTACTGGCCAGACATGGTCAGAAATGTACCACCAGGTCGAGCAGGATGATGTCGGTTATAGTTGTTTTATTAACAGTTGGTTAGGAACGTCTGTGGCGGACGTTCTTATGTTAACACTTTGAAGGGGGCACTTGTGGTAGATGTCTTACTCTCGATCGGTGGTGCTTGTGGTAGTTGTGTTAATATTTAGGGGGCGTTTGTGGTAGCTGTTAACACTCAGAGAGCGTTTGTGGTAGCTAAGTTATCACATAGGGAATGTTTGTGGTAGTCGTTGTAATCATAACATTGTCAGATTCTAATAGTAAAGCTGTTAAGTGTTATCTATGTAGTTATTGTAAATGTAATAGCCAGGTGATATTTGTGATAGTTATTAGCACGCAGTCAGGTGGAGTTTGGTAGAAGCTGATATTGTGTTAATGTTTTGCCAAAATAGTAGATATTGTCATGTTGACATTTGGCATGGTGATGTTTGCAGAGTTGTCATGTTAACATTAGGTCTGATATTTTTGTAATATTTGTTGTCATGTTAACATTTGATCTTATGATGGTTGATGTGAAGTTACTACTGTCTGTTGATGGTTGTTTCATGTTAATATTTGATCTAGTGGTGTATATATTATGTTAACATATTTGCAGGGATGAATGTAGTATTTGATGTCATTAACATTTAGTAAGGTGGTTCTTGTTGTGTTAACATTTAGTCATGGTAGTTTTGATATTAACATCTGGTCTGAAGTTGTTTGTGATAGATGTTGATAGAGTTAACATTTGGTATTGTGGTGTATGCTGTTAAACACCCTTCAGGCATATCAGGGAAAGAGCGTGGATAACTTGGCAATGACATGTAAAAACCACAACATGAAAATTAGTGCTGAAAAAAACCCGGCCCCAAAAACTGCCAGAGAAAAAAAAATCTCTGAGATATTCTTGAACATTTCAGATATCTGGGAAGTACAGTATCATCCTCCGGGGAAAATTGATGCTGAAATTGAGAACAGATGCAATAAAGCAAATCAAGTCATTGGACAATGACACCTTTACTAAAAAAACAAATGTACCACAACTGGAACAAAAAGAGCACTGTACAACACAAAATTGCTAACAATGCTGAACATGGATACTAAAAGCTAAGAAAAAAAAAAGAAGAAAATAACCATAATAACAGTAATGAGATTTGTAAGGAAAATACTTGATATACTAATACCAGATCAGAAATGTCACCAATAGGGCAAAAGTATCTCCAGTTTTATGTTACATCCAGGATCAACATATCAGATGGTTGGGTCACATTAAATGATTACTACCAGACAGTATAGCACAGAAAACATTCAAACTAGGAATTGAACATAACTTAAACAGCCATGCTCTGCTGCTGGCCTAGAGATGACCCTCCTTGCACTCAGGACACTCCCATATGTGCTCAGCCTTTAACCTCAGTGTTGTTCATAGTGTGTGCTGGCTGATAGTGCCAATGGCACATTGATTGAATACAGCTTGATCGCCAGTGGCTCGATCTTTTCTGTGAAGTTCTGAATGTCTGCCACTGCCTTTTCGCATAGTCTTTGATGATAGACATTGCATTCAGAATTTGTTCATCTCTCTATGTAATTTTGATAGGGTGGCAGTTATAGCCTGCCTTTTCCATGTGTAGATTGCCCAGGTTTTTTTTTGCCATTTGATTTGCTGTTTCTTTACCCTTGATGCCGGCATGTCTTGGGCAATAAATCCATATTAGGGAGGAGATTTGTGACTCTTAATTTGGTCAGCCACTCGCGAAGCAGTGTCACCTAGTTTTTTTTTTTTAGCATGCATTGTTCACAGGTGGTGGATGGTGAATATCCTCCAGATATGGAGGATCCCTGTGAATAAGGGTTTACTCAGATAAGCAGGCACGAACCAACTGGTGATAGTCTCAGAGAGCGAGGTGGGGTGGTAGGTGGCTCTACTACTCCTATAAAGTGCCTCAGGTGCTCAGTGAAGGGAATACCAGGCAGGTCAGAGGCGCCTTAAAACCTCTCGCTCCCGCTGCCTTGCGTGTAGGACAGGGAGTCCAAAGGCTATCAGAGACTCCATAAACAAACTGACAGAAGGCAACGGGAAACCATTGTTGTAGCTCCCAAGAATAATTATGCTTATTCAGAGTAATAGATTTGCTATGAATGATGTTAATGTATGTTCCTCTGGAACAGCCTCATCTGGTAGGGCAGCTCACGAGCCACAGGTGAGGCAAGATTGTCATCAGGCTACTGGTGGCAAAACTAACAAGTTCAAAATAGCAACATGGAATGTTAGAACGTTATTCCAGGCTGGAAAATTAGAAAATGTAAAGAGGGAAATGGAAAGGATGAAGATCAACATATTAGGAATGAGTGAAGTTAGATAGACAGGCGTAGGGAAGATAAACTCAGATAAATATACAATAACATATTCAGGAAGTGAGAAACATGAACGAGGAGTAGGAATAATATTTGACTAACAAACAGCAAGGGCAATTGTAGGATATTTGAACATCTCGGACCGAGTCCTGCCAGCTCAACTGAAAGGACGACCAGTAAACATAAATATTATACAAATGTAAGCTCCAGCATCTGATATTTCTGAAGAAGATGTACAGCTATTTTATAATGACATAGAGGCAGCCCTGAAACACACAAAGTCACATGGGAAATTTTAATGCCAAAGTTGGTAAAGGAAGAACTTCAGACATCATTTGGTGACTGTGGACTGGGGGAGAGGAATGACAGAGGTTGTAAATTAATTGAATATGCAAAAATACATAGCATGATTGTAGGAAATGCCTAGTTTAAAGAACATCCCTGAAGACTGGCAGTGTGGTGCAGAACAGACAAAAAGACTTTTAACCAGATAGACTATGTATTAATCAACAAACAATTCTGGAATGCATTACCAACAACAAAAACCATGCCATGAGCTGATTGCAATAGTGACCACGACCCACTGTGTGGAAAAATTAGAATAAAGCTAAAGAAAACATGCAGAAAAGTGAGATACATCAAACTGAATACAGAACGTCTTAAAAATTACCAAGAACTGCAAAAACAATACAGAGTTATAACAAATAGATACAATGCAGTAGCAAAGATAAATAGTATAGTTGAAGAACGGGCAATGTTAAGAGATTCTATCCACCAAACTGTTAAGGAGATAATAACAGCGAAAAAAGAAGCCCCCAGGGATGACAGATAACATCTTGGGACTGATGGACAAGAAAAGGAGAAGTAAAAATAACCAAAAAATATATCAGAATAAATAAAGAAATAAGTTGCAAATGCAGAGAAGCAAAGGAAGTGTTTAAATGAATAGTGCAGACAAATGGAGAACTCTCATAATAAAGACAGCAAAAACATGCACAAACGAATTAGTGAACTCACAGGCAGGAAGACAAAATATACCACAGGATGCCTGAAATAAAAAAAAGGTAAAATGTTAATGGGAAAAAAAGACATTGTGGACAGTGTACATCGGTGAGCTATATGGAGGAGAAGGACCAGAAATAACACCAGATACTGAAAACTGTGATGGACCACCAATACTTGAAGATGAAATCATAGATGCCATCAATCACATGAAGAAAGGAAAAACGGATGAGCCTGATAATATAACAATAGAAGAAATAGAGGCGCTAGAGGAGATAGGAATAAAAATAATAACCAAGTTACTGAATAACATTTACGACAGTGATTATATGCCCAGTGACCTGCTTAAATCCACGTTTATAGTACTACCAAAGAAACCAGGTGCAAAGGAATGTGACGACCACAAGACTATCGGCCTCTCATGTCACATAACAAAGCTACTTCTGAGAATTATTATGAGAAGAACAAGGAAAAAGATAAAAATGGAAATAGCAGATGAACAGTTTGGATTTGTTGAAGGAAAGGGAACACACAATGCCATTTATGCTTTACAAAGACTAACATAAAGAGCTTTAGAAGTATAGAAAGATCTCTACGTATGCTTCATTGATTAAAACAAGGCATTTGACAAGGTGAAACATAATGAAATTATTAAAATGCTTGAAGATATCAGTATAGACGGCAAAGACCTGAGGATTGTAAAAAAAAAATACTGGCAGCAAGAAGCAGCAATTCGAGTTGAAAATAAAGGTGGAAAATATCAACCTATAAAATGAGGGGTGCGACAAGAATGTGTACTATCTCCAGACCTTTTTTCTCTGTATAGCGAGAATATTCTAAGAATGATCATCACAGAACCAGGTATAAAAATTGGAGGGTACAATATTAACGACCTTCGGTATGCTGATGACACAGTACTGATAGCTGAGAACCAACAAGACCTGCAAAACTTCTTGGATAAAGTCGCCAAAGAAAGTGAACAGAAGGGCCTTACTTTGAACATCAGAAAGACAGAGACTGGTTATATCCAAGAAACAGAATCCACCAGAATGCAGTATTTAACAGAGAAATCTGAAATATCCCCTTATATGAAGCAGATCTTCAAGCCCTGATATGACATTCAGCACTGAAAGGCATATAAGTAAAGAGACAAAAAATATTAACACATAATCTGGTAGTGTCTGTGGCAATTAATGTCATGTTAACATTCTGTCAAGGAAGGGGGAAAGAGGTAACAAAGGTCAGGAATGTGAAAGAGAAAATGTTTGTAATCTGAACCATTAGGAAGTGTTGGAGAAAACAATGATGGAAATGTATTGTCACTCCCGTATCTTGTCACCTTGAAGAGTTTGGGTTTTTGTTTCACTGACAGGAAGCCTTCTGTTTGGGTTTGTGTTTCACTAACAGGAAGCCTTCTGTTTGGGTTTGTGTTTCACTAACAGGAAGCCTTCTGTTTGGGTTTATGTTTCACTAACAAGAAGCCTTCTGTTTGGGTTTATGTTTCACTAACAAGAAGCCTTCTGTTTGGGTTTATGTTTCACTAACAGGAAGCCTTCTGTTTGGGTTTATGTTTCACTAACAGGAAGCCTTCTGTTTGGGTTTATGTTTCACTAACAGGAAGCCTTCTGTTTGGGTTTATGTTTTACTAACAGGAAGCCTTCTGTTTGGGTTTATGTTTCACTAACAGGAAGTCTTCTGTTTGGGTTTATGTTTTACTAACAGGAAGCCTTCTGTTTGGGTTTATGTTTTACTAACAAGAAGCCTTCTGTTTGGGTTTATGTTTTACTAACAAGAAGCCTTCTGTTTGGGTTTATGTTTTACTAACAAGAAGTCTTCTGTTTGGATTTATGTTTTACTTACAGGAAGCCTTCTGTTTGGGTTTGTTGTGTTTTACTAACAAGAAGCCTTCTGTTTGGGTTTATGTTTCGCTAACAGGAAGCCTTCTGTCAGCACCACTGTAGAAACATTTGTGTTGGGACTTGCAGGATGAGGCACACCTTTTCTTTGAGCACACAGGTGTCACTGAGTGCAAGGAAAATGAAATGTCTTGCATGGGAAGTCAGATTCATGGACTTGGAGCTTACAGCATGTGAATATAGAAAAAAAGAAATAGAAACACTGTCACAGGTTTATCAGTCACAGATGGACATGGACCATCCATGTTGTTTCTTGCTGCCTCCTGCCTCAATGCCAAGTTCATTTTTTAGTACTGATTTTGTTGCTAAAAAAAAAAAATCTAGAGCAGTGGTTCCCAGTTGGTGGTCTATGGACCCTGCTGAGGGGTGGTCCATGACAGAAACTCTAGGCCCTTTTTTTATTTTTACCGATGTTTCTGTGAATACTGTGTGGAGGAAGTGACTTTTTGTCCCGTTTAAAAATCAGAAATAGTGATCCAAATATGGAAGTGATTGTTCAGAATAAAAAGAGGCATGATTTCTCTCACCATATTTAGGCTGGTTAGCTATCATAGACTGTTTATTTGTCAGTACAGGTAGGGATGTTAATTGCTATTTTTTTTCCCAACTACATTATTGTCATATTGAAAATTCATCAAGTTTGTACTGTGTTTTTTAGTGTAGTGCAGCATCTTCTACATATATAAAAATGAATGTGTGTATGTATGTTAGAGCATAACGCTAGAATGCCTGGAGCAGTTTCAACCAAACTTGGCACACATATGACTTACAATCTGGATAGTGCACCCTAGGATATCTTTACGACCCCTAGGGCTCGGGGTGACCTGTAAAAACAATAAAAAATGATTGATATTAGTGTTGAATCAATAGTTTTCGGTGTCGCTGAGATGAATAGTGACACTCCCGATGCCGTGTAAGTCCAAGCTCAGCCCCAATCAGCATGGGGTCCTAGGGGTGGGGGTGGGATGGGGTGACATGTAAAAAAAAAAAAAAGACAGATATTAGTGTCGAATCCATAGTTTTAAGGGTTTCTGAGATGAATAGTGATACTCCCGATGCCACATAAGTCCAGGTTCAGTCTCTAACGTCATGTAAAAATAATCGAAAACGACCAATATTAGTGTTGATTCCATAGTTTTTGGGGTTGGTGAGATGAATAGTGACACTACCGAACCGATGAAATTTAAGTCCAAGTTCAGGCCCCCCCCCCCCCCCCGGCATGGGGGAGGCCAAGGGGTGAAGGTGGATGGGGATGACATGTAAAAATAATCAAAAACGACCGATATTAGTGTTGATTCCAAAGTTTTCGGGGTCGCTCAGATGAATAATGGCACTCACAAGTTCAGTCCCCATCGACATGAGGGGGGGGGGAGGTGTGAGATGTGGTGAAAACTAAAATGTCTAAATTGACAGAAATTAGTGTTGAATCCATAGTGTTCGGGGTTGCTGAGCTGATTGGTGCCAGTCCTGATGACAATAAAGCCCAGGTTTAGTCAAAAAGAAGGAATAGAACTCTGTAGAACCATCTAGACTCTGTAGAACCTTCTAGAAGTTTGTGGAAATGAATAGAACTGTGTAGAACCATCTAGAAGGTTGTTAAATGAATAGAACTTTGTTGATTGGGATAAATAAAATACCCGGGCAATGGTGGGTACTCAGCTAGTTTATTCAATAAAGGTCACCCACATTTTCTGAAGAAAAAAAAAATATATGTGTGTGTGTATATATATATATATATATATCTCCTTACATCCTTCCCGTGCCGTTAAATGTCACATAGTGCTCGAAAGGTAGTTCACCAATTTTTCCTGTTTTCAGCAAGCTTTTCAACCTCATCAAGGGATTTTATGCCTTTTAATTTGGCCTCTCTTACCCATGTCCTCTTTAGAGTTTCGCGTCATCTGCCTCTTTTTCTTCGGACTGTTGTGTTCCACTTGGTAGCTTGTTTTGGGATTATCTGATCGTTTCTTCTCATCACATGACCAACATATAGTCATCTCCTTTTCCTGATCACCCATGAGACTGGTTGTTGTCCAGTCGTTTGTCTTATCTCTGCATTGTTCTTGAATTCATTCCACTTGATGTCGAGTATTTTCCTTAGGCATTTGTTTTCAAAAGAGTCTAATTTCTTGTCTATTTCTTTAGTTTTCCAGCTTTTGCATGCATAAATGAGGGTGGATATTACATTTGAATTGAATAGTCTTAACTTGTTTTTTGTGCTTATAACTTTTGAATTCCATATGTTCTCAAGATTCTTGAAAATTGATGCAAATTTTTGCAATTCTTCAACATCTGTCCCTTCTAAGTGTATTTTTCCATTTTGATTAATGGGAAGTTTCATTATTTTTGTTTTGTCCTTGTTAATTTCAAGTCCGATATGTGCGTGTGTGTATGTGTGTGTTTTATATGCTGTTCAAAAAAAGAAACTTTAATCATAATGGACACCAAATTTCAAACTTGTATCAAAATTTTATTTTACATAATTAATATTTCAATCTTGGCATGAAGAAACTTTAAGACTTTAACAATGAAATGATGTTCATTAAATTTGGTTTGGACTTTTATTCTTTGCGACTGAGGCCTCCGTTTCAGTAAGGTGTATGGCCTCCTCTGGCCTGTATCAGAGAACGACATCTCCTTGACATGGATCCAATTAGCCATTGGATCTGTTGTTGTGGGATGGCTGCCCAATCTTCCTGCAGTGCAAGAGACAACTGTCGGAGATTGGTTAGCGCTACGTCTCGCTGGCGGACTTGTCTGTTGTATTCATCCCATAATGGTTTATTGGGTTCATGTCTGATGACATAGATGGCCACGGATGGTCTGGACATTGTTGTCAGCGAGGAACTGTGTGATGAGTTGTGCCACATGAGGTCGAGCATTATCCTGTTGAAAAATTGATGCTGGTGAACCCAGAAATGGAAGGACGCAAGAATGAAGAATTTCAGTGACGTATTGTTGGGCATTCAGGCGTCCTTCAATGTGCACCAGGTCACTTATTTCCATGAAGTTGATCGTCCCCACACCAGTATACCTCCACCACCATTTGGAGGAGCCTCATCCACATAGTTCTGGCCGTAGCGCTCATGGACTCTGCGGTAAACTCTTCTCCATCTATCATGTCGATGGAGCAGAAAGAATGATTCATCACAAAACCAAACCCTTCTCCAATCATTCGCAACGGTCCATTGACAATGCTGGTTTGCCCACTGCAGTTGGTTCTGGCAATGCTGGTCCTTAAGAGCAGAACCTCTGTAGGGTCTTCTAGCCCAAAGACCAGCATTGTGCAGCTGGTTCCTGACTGTTTGATCTGAAATTTGACAAGCTGCTGTCATTGACTGGACTGTTGAGAACCAAGATGCAGATCGATTCCTGAGGTGACCCAGTCATGTGAAGCGGTCTTCGGCAGGAGTTGTGACTATGGGTCTTCCACTGTGCGGCTGGTCTGCATGTGAGTCAGTTTCTTGAAATCATCTTCAAAGGTGACTAATGGTGATTCTGACCACAGTAAACTGTCTGGCCACTACACTTTATGACTGTCCAGTCTGTAAATGTCCAGTGATGATGAGTCATTGTCCTGTAGTGAGATGAGACATACTTGTGCATTTAATTTTCAAATGAATTGATTGGAGGAGCATCAATCTTTTATAGGCATTCAATAACATGGTCAGTGAGTTCTGTGTTCAGTAAGTTTCATGGGATTCTCGTGAACCTGTCATGAGTTATTGTCAAAAATGCCATTTTGACTAGTGTCACTTTTCTGTGCTCATGAATCATCTGCTGAGTATGTTTCAGCCCAGCACGTGAAGTTGATGTCACAGTGAACGTTGAAGGTAATTTGCCCTTTTCTGATATATGTGTGTGTGTGTGGGCGCATGCACACACACACACACACACACTTACACACCCACACACTTTTTATATGTTACGACACAATTTTTTTCCCAGGTATCAGAAACCAAACTAAAAATTGTCTCCAAGATATCAGCTCCATGATTTAGCATGAATTTTGCTGGTCTAATGTATAGTCAGAACACAGTAGCTGCCCTTGCTAATCACGCATTTTTTTTTTACTATAACTCACGTTGCGTTTATGGAAAGTTGTGATTTTTGTGGTGAGCACAGCTCACTTCCTATGCAAATGAAACCCTATAAAAGGATGAGGTTACACAAAAAAATTCAGTTAATTTTCAAGCAGACAATTATGGCGCATCTATCGTAAAATTTACGAAACACTTCTGTTGGTCACCTGCGAACAGGTGAAAGTGAAAATCAGATTGCTGGGCCTTTAAACGTGCATCAGAGAACCATCAGTCGACTTTGTCACCGTTTCCTAGCCACTGGCTCAGTTGAAGACTGGCACTGCAGTGGACGACTCAGGGTGACAGCAGCAGCTGATCATCACCTCAGAAACAGATTTACAACAGCTTCCTCAAGTGCCCAGTCATTGCTTGCAGGACGATGTGTGTCTGATCAAACTGTCCAGAATAGACTGCATGAAGCTGGACTGGTGGCACGACATCCTTACCGATGTCCTATCTTTAATGAGACGCCATCACCAAAATCGATTTGTTTAGGCCAACCAGCATTGGCCCTGGACAACTGACAATCATTGGAGACTTGTCTGGTTTAGTGATGAATCTTCCTTTTTGTTGCACCGCCATGATATACGGAGGAGGGTCTGCCGTAGGCCAAATGAACGTTTTGCCCAAAATTGTGTTGATGAAGCTCCGCCGCGCAGTGGTGGAGGTGTAATGGTATGGATAATGATCAATTTCAATAAAAGGAGTCCATTGGCGCAGACTGAAGGAGGCTTGAATGCGCAAAGATACGTTAATGAAATTCTTTGACCCCATGTCCTTCCATTTTTGGCTGCACAAAGGTCTGTGTTTCAACAGGACAACGCTAGACCCTATTCTGCACGGTTCACCACACAGTTCCTGACTGCCAATAACATTCTCACCCTTCTCTGGCCATCCCTGTCTCCAGACATGAATCTGATTGACCACCCATGGGATAAGCTGCAAAAACGTGTTTGTCGCTGAAACATTTCTCCAGCCATAGCCGTGATCTGTGGCAGGCACTCCAGATGGACAGCCATCTCACAGGCGCACATCAGACATCTGATCTCATCTATGCCCAGGAGATGCCAGTTGCTGATCGATACAAGCGGAGGCCACACACCCTACTAACTTGAGAACCCCTGGGACTAACATATTCTCATCACACAGATGCAAGAAACTATCAAGTGAGTGTTTAAATCCTTAGGTATTATTGTGTGCAATTTGAAAATTTTATTCATTTTAAAAAGCTATAGAATATCAAAGTTATGGCTAAAATTGGATCATCAGTAGTTATGAGTTTCTTTTTTTAGACAGTATTTATGTATATTGCATTTAAAGCACATAGCTACCATACAGATATGAAACTTCCAAAGTATGGGGTCTGTGACCTGGATTTTGAAACAGCAGGAGGTCCATGGACTTTAGGTAATTGGGAACCACTGGTCTAGAGTATCAGCAGCAGAATTATTTCTGTGAGAGTATCAGCAGCAGAATTATTTCTGTCTTTTTCCAAATAGTGAATGAACAGATTATCTTTTTATTTCAGGATACCATGGTTAATTGGACTGTGAGTGTCAGAGCTGAGCAGAATATGGACTGAAGGAAAGGCTTTTACTGATTATTATATATAAATAATTGCATTGAGAATCGTTAAAAGTCAAGAATTTTTTGATAGAAAGTGTTAAGACTTTCATCCATTTTAAAATAACAGTTTCTTGGGAGAAATTAATTAATAATTATTGAAGAGGAAAAATGACTTTTGCTGAAAGCATTCGTATAACAGTAAAAGACAGCCTGTTTATTGTAGCTGCTGTCCTGGGGCTGCTGTTGATGAGCTCACCTCTTGTGCTGGCAGTCAACAAAAAGGAACTGTCTCATGCAGATTCTGAGAAGAACTCCAGCCTCAACAGCTGGCATGCCCATTCACATCAAGTGAGTTGCTTTGGCAGCTAAGTTCACACAAAGAATGTATATAGCTTTTCTGTTTGTATATTCTGTGCCTCTGCTATAAGAATTTTTTATTTCAGTAGAGGAGCTCATTTTATTTGTTCTCCCCACATTCTAGTGGCTGCATAGAGTATCAGCAGGCTGGCTGAAATAAATGTAGATGGGTGACAAATATGGTAATCAATAAGACTAGCTGGGGATATGTAAAGGCTACCTTCAGCCAACTGTTGGAGGGAAAAAAATCAGTTACTTAGTGGACAGAAAAATGATTGCTAGCAGAAAAAAAAATTGGAATGGAAAGGCATTCTGAAACAGAAAGTAGTGAATCTGTAGTGCTAGTTATCTGGAGCATTCCGGTGTAGCTGTAGTTTCTGGAAGATCTTGATGAGGCATCTTGGTGCAGCTGTAGTTTTCTGAGACATCTGGGGGTGAAGATGCCCGATAAGATGATCGGCGACCCATAGCTGATATGCCAGTGTCAGGGTTAGCAACCCATAGCTGACCAAGACCCTGTCCCACCTCTCAGTGGTAACCCCAGTAACAGGCATAGCCTGGCTAACAGGGCAGGGATTGCCATAATCCCCATGGTGGTGGAGTCTGCTAAAGAAGCATTGCACACCCCCTGCTTTTTAGCTGTACTCTGGGACTGAAAAAGTAGCCGCCATAACATGCTCCAATGCTGATACAGTGCCGTGCCTCAACATCTCTACAGCATCGGCTGAAAAGAACAACAGCTCGCAGTTACAGGGAGTTCATACAAGTCTGAGACATCTTGGTGCAACTATAGTTTTCTAGAACAATGGTGCAACTGTAGTTTTCTGAGACATCTTGGTACAACTGTAGTTTTCTGAGACATCTTGGTGCAACTGTAGTTTTCTGAGACATCTTGGTACAACTGTAGTTTTCTGAGACATCTTGGTGCAACTGTAGTTTTCTGAGACATCTTGGTGCAACTGTAGTTTTCTGAGACATCTTGGTGCAACTGTAGTTTTCTAGAACAATGGTGCAACTGTAGTTTTCTGAGACATCTTGGTGCAGCTGTAGTTTTCTGAGACATCTTGGTGCAACTGTAGTTTTCTGAGACATCTTGGTACAACTGTAGTTTTGATGCTGGAAGAATATGTAGTCTTGTCAGTTAATGTTAACTATTAAAACATCTGTTTCTCAGTGTAATCATCTGGCATCAGTATTTTAAGCAGCTGTTTATCAGTGTAATATAGCAGCGTCAGGTGTTTTAAGCAGCTGTTTCTCAATGTAATCAAGCAGCATCAGTGTATTAAGCATCTGTTTCTAGTGTAGTCATGCAGCATCAGTGATTTAAGCAGCTGTTTTTACCAGTGTAATCAAGCAACATCAAGTGTTTTAAGCTCAATGTATTCACGCAGCATCATTGTTTTAAGCAGCTGTTTCTCAGTGTAGTTGAGCAACATCAGTGGTTTAATCAGCTGTTTCTAAGTGTAATCGAGCAGCATCAGTGTTCTAAGCACCCCTTTCTCAGTGTAATTGAATACCATAAGTGATCCAAGCAACTGTTTCTCAATGTATTGGAGCAGTAAAGTTGCATATCTAAACAGTTTATTGATGTTTTACATGTCTTTGATGTCTTCACAATCACAGAAATCTGTCAAGATCCAAGTGACTTTAGTTTGTGAGATATTGCTTTATTTCTGTCTTGCTATCTTGGTTTAATAGATTATTTCAGTGGCTGCTGCCTCTTTTAGACATGTACATGTTTTGTAGCTACTTAGTATGTTATTTGTTTCAGTTTCTGATGTGGTTATTTTTATGTATGTTCCAGAGCCTGTATGAATGTGTGGTGATTTCATGATAGACTTCTATGATTGTATAGTGATTTCATGATAGATTTGTATGATTGTGTGGTTTTCTTATAATAGACTTGTGCAGTTGTGTGGTTTTCTCATTATAGACTTGTGTGATTGTGTGGATATTTCAAGATAGACTTGTATGAATGTGTAGTTTTCTCATGATAGACTAACATGACTGTGCAGTGCTGTCCTGATAGATATGTGTGACTATGAATAACACATAGCATCTGTTTATGACAGGAGAATAATGGAGTGACAATGGTGACATTCAATGTGACAGTTGATGCTGTCACTCTAGAAGAAAGCAACTTCTTTATAAAAAAGATTTTCACCAACTATGGCAGTGATTATGGTATGAGCCTGAAAGATCTGGAAAATTTGCTTCACAAATTGGGACTTGGAAAGAGGGAAGAATCTGCTGGTGAATAACTATCATCATATGTGTATATTTGCATGCATATGTAGGTGTGCATACATGTTTTTGCTTGGGGGAGACAAGTAATTTAGTTTTTTTATTTTTTATTATTTTTTTGAGCTTTATCAATGTCTTGAAAGTGAGTGCATGCAGTTTTGTGTTTATGCTGCACTGTCAGTTTGTTGTGTTTATACAAGTCATGTTGTGTTTCTCCTGTTGTATTTGTGTAAGTCATTCCATGTTAGCTGTGCTGCTGTATCCATCTAATGTTTGTTTTATTTAACTGCTTACATGTACTGTTAATTGTATTGTTATTCAGTTTATTCCTCTATTATTCCGTTATTAGGATCATTATTATAGCATCCTTTCATGCATCCATCTGTATGATACTCATGAATTATTTTCACTGATTTGACAGATTGTATTTAAATGTTACCAGGATGGTGACACCAGGAAGGAAGTTAGAATTCAAATTGCAAAAGCAGCATTGTCCTTAAAAAATCTTGAGAACATATGGAGTTCAAAAATTATAAGCACAAAAACCAAGTTAAGATTATTCAATTCAAATGTGATCATTCATTCATTCCTTTGCTTGTCCCTTGCGGAACTTTGCCTCCCAAACAGCACTCCTGTAGGCCTCTCGGTTGTGAGCAAGATGGCCTGCTGCTGCTGCATCCATTTCCAGATCATCAACGATGTCTTGCAGCCATCTTCGTTTCGGTCTTCCTCTTTTTCTTTTTCCCATTATGTATCCTTCCAATACGGTCTTCTCTAAATTATCATGACGTTTAATGTGGCCAAAATATTTAAGTTTTCTCTCTTGAATCCTCTTTACTAGCCAGCCTTCTTCAATATTAAGCTCTTGTAGTATAGATATATTTGTTCTTTTTTGTGTCCACGATATTTGGAGAACTCTTCTATAGCATTTACATTCAAAGGCATTTATGTGCTTCTCAGCTGTTTTGTTAAGTGTCCAGGTCTCAAATGTGATATCCACCCTCATTTATGCATGCGAAAGCTGGAAATCAACTAAAGAAATAGACAAGAAATTAGACTCTTTTGGAAACAAATGCCTAAGGAAAATACTCAGTGTAAAGTGGAACGAATTAAAGAACAATGTGGAGATAAAGCAAATGAGCCTGTCTAATGGGTGATCAGAAAAAGAAGATGGGCATATGTAGACCATGTAATGAGAAGAAACAGTCAGGGAATACCACAGCTATCAAGTGGAGCACAACAGGCCGAAGAAAAAGAGGTCGACCACATGAAACTCTGAAGCGAACATTGTTAAGATAAGCCAGTTTAGTGGGCATAACATCCCTTGATAAAGTTGAAAGACTCGCCAAGAACAGAAAAACTTGGCAAACAACTGTGTGAACCCTGTGTGGTGTTTAATGGCACAGGAAGGATGTAAGATATAAATGTTGCTAAAGGCCACATATTGAATGCCACTTTTTAATGAAAGCGTCCTGTGGGCTTTAATTGTTCTGAAACCATTACATGTGTAATGCTGGGAAATTATTATCATTACCACTTGCTATTTTTGTCAAGTGCTTCAAGATATCCTGCCAAAAATTCTCCTTAAATTTTTATGAAAATTATTGTTCATAGCTTGTCATGTAATAAAGAGTTCACAGAATGACCTACATCCTGTGGGTTAATTTTCCATGATTTTTTTTTTTTTTTTTCTGTAGGTCATGTTAGAAAAGAAAGATCATATGAGCCTGAACATGCACATTCCACCCACAGTGAGGTAAAAGTCTTGTGTTTTTCAGAGTATGCTGGCTTTTGTTAAGGGAATGAAAGAGCAGAGCTCTGGTAGTCCACATATCAGAATTCTCTCTCTAAGATACCCTTTCAAACATTTCATTGTACAGTGTTTACATTTATAGCTCATTGTTTTTGTTCTGTTATAACTTTATGGTATAGGGAATATTGGAAATGTTATGTATATTGCAGTGGCAGTAAACATATGGGGATAGATTTTTTTTATAATGCAGTGCCAGTAAACAGATGGGGAGAAATGTTGCATACTGTAGAGGCAGTAAACAAATGGGTAGAAATTTTTTTATAATGTGCCAATAAACAGATGGTGAGAAATGTTGCATACTTTATTGGCAATAAACAGATAGGTAGAAAATTTTACATACTGTAGTGGCAGTAAAAAAGATGGGGAGAAATGTTATGTATTGTGGTAGTAAAAAGATGGGGAGAAATATTTTTGGTGTTGTTGTAAACAGATGGGGATACATGTTATTATTGTACTAAACAGATGGGGATACATGTTTTTATTGTTGTAGTAAACAGATGGGGATACATGTTTTGTAGTAAACAGATGGGGATAAATGTTTTTATTGTTGTAGTAAACAGATGAGGATAAATGTTTTATTGTTGTAGTAAACAGATGAGAATAAATGTTTTTATTGTTGTAGTAAATAGATGGGGATAAATGTTTTTATTGTAGTAAACAGATGGGGATAAATGTTTTTATTTTTGTAGTAAACTGATGGGGATAAATGTTTTTATTGTTGTAGTAAACAGAAGAGGATAAATGTTTTTATTTTTGTAGTAAACAGATGGGGATAGATGTTTTTATTGTTGTAGTAAACAGATGAGGATAAATGTTTTTATTGTTGTAGTAAACTGATGGGGATAAATGTTTTTAATGTTGTAGTAAACAGATGGGGAGAAATATTTTTATTTTTGCAGTAAACAGATGGGGCTAAATGTTTTTATTGTTGTAGTAAACAAATAGGGATAAATGTTTTTATTGTTGTAGTAAACAGATGAGGATAAATATTTTTATTGTTGTAGTAAACAGATGAGGATAAATATTTTTATTGTTGTAGTAAACAGATGAGGATAAATGCTTTTTACTGTTGTAGTAAATAGATGGGGATAAATGTTTGTGTTGTAGTAAACAGATGGAGATAAATGTTTTTATTGTTGTAGTAAATAGATAGGGATAAATGTTTTTATTGTAGTAAACAGATGGGGATAAATGTTTTTATTGTTGTAGTGAACAGATAGGGATAAATGTTTTTATTGTTGTAGTAAACAAATAGGGATAAATGTTTTTATTGTTGTAGTAAACTGATGGGGCTAAATGTTTTTAATGTTGTAGTAAACAGATGGGAAGAAATATTTTTATTGTTGTAGTAAACTGATGGGGCTACATTTTTTTATTGTTGTAGTAAACAGATGGGGAGAAATGTTTTACATTATAGTAATAAAAAGTGAAGAGGAAAAATGTGCTATACCATAGTAGCAAAAATTAAAGAGGATAAAATGTGTCATACTACCTCTAAGTCCTGTAGCATTTGCACACTGTAGGGGTATGAAGTGTTGTGCCTTCATATTTCAAGGCCACTACAACATTTGAGCTAGGGATGCCAGCACTTTGTCTTGCTGCATTTGTTTCCTAGGGAAACTCCAGCTACCTATTTTTTAATGCTAGGTTGATCCTGGTGCCAGTTTGTCCGAAAAAATTCTGCCTGTGGGAAAGCGAACCAGGGACTTTCTGATCAGCAGACTGGTGCACTTACTACCCTACCACCATGGCACCCACTATGTTATTGTGGTAGAAATTAGAGGATAAAATGTGTTTTAGTGGTAGAAATTACAGGAAAAAATGTGTTATGGTGGTAGAAATTGGAGTATAAAATGTGTTATGGTGGTAGAAATTAGAAGATACAATTTGTTATAGTTGTAGAATTTAGAGAGGATAAAATATATTATAGTTGTAGAAATTAGAGAGGATAATATGTTATAGTGGTAGAAATTAGAAGGGTTACTATGTGTTATAGTGGTAGAAGGGTTGATATGTGTTATAGTGGTAGAATTGTTGATATATGTTATAGTGGTAGAAATTAGAAAGGATAATATGTGTTATAGTGGTAGAAATTAGAGAGGATAGTATGTGTTACAGTGGTAGAAATTAGAGAGGATAATATGTGTTACAGTGGTAGAAATTAGAGAGAGTAATATGTGTTACAGTGGTAGAAATTAGAGAGGATAATATGTTATAGCAGTAGAAATTAGAGAGGATGTGTTACAGTGGTAGAAATTAGAGTAATATGTGTTATAGTGGTAGAAATTAGAGAGGATAATATGTGTTATAGTGGTAGAAATTAGAGAGGATAATATGTGTTACAGTGGTAGAAATTAGAGGGGATAATATGTGTTAGAAATTAGAGGAGATAAAATTTGTTACCTTGGTGGTAGAAATTAGAGGAGATAAAATTTATTACCATAGTGGTAGAAATTAGAGAGGATAAAATTATTATACCATAGTGATAACAATTAAAGAGGATAATAATAATATGTCATAGTGGTAAAAATTAAAGAGGATAATATTATTATACCATAGTGGTAAAAATTAAGGAGGATAATAATATTATACCATAGTGGTAAAAATTAAAGAGGATAATATTATTATACCATAGTGGTAAAAATTAGAGAGGATAATATTATACCATAGTGGCAAAAAATATTAGAGGCTAAAATGTGTTACAGTGGTAAAAACTAAAGAAGATATACTTAAAGCTAAAAATAACACACATCAGATATAAGATGGGTTTAAAGCGCAAAAATATAATTAAAAAATTTAAAGAAAAAAAATGTGACAGAAATGGTTATATATGTTTCACAACATCCATTGAAGTGAAGACCAAGAGACACTTAACCCATCAATCAAAACTGACTCAACTCCAAGGTCAACTTTTATATGCTTGCATTGCACACAAAAATTGCCTCACTTAAACCTGAGTGCATCAATAGCGTGTTTGCCCCCTCTTACTCTAACACATTTCTGGAGTCAGTTGGGCATTGACCTCACCAGACATTGAATTGCACCAAATGGAATCACATCTAATGCAAACTGCAGTGCATCCATCAGCTGCCATTGATTTTGGGGTGCTGGTTGCTGGTGAGACATGTGGTGTCTCATCATGTCCCATAAATGTTTAGTACAGTTCATACCTGGTGAGACATGTGGTGTCCCATCATGTCCCATAAATGTTTAGTACAGTTCATACCTGGTGAGACACGTGGTGTCCCATCATGTCCCATAAATGTTTAGTACAGTTCATACCTGGTGAGACACGTGGTGTCCCATCATGTCCCATAAATGTTTAGTACAGTTCATACCTGGTGAGACACGTGGTGTCCCATCATGTCCCATAAATGTTTAGTACAGTTCATACCTGGTGAGACACGTGGTGTCCCATCATGTCCCATAAATGTTTAGTACAGTTCATACCTGGTGAGACACGTGGTGTCCCATCATGTCCCATAAATGTTTAGTACAGTTCATACCTGGTGAGACACGTGGTGTCCCATCATGTCCCATAAATGTTTAGTACAGTTCATACATGGTGAGACTGCTGATCACTGCATGACTTTTACTCCGTTATGCTGAAGAAGATGCTGCATGAGATGAGAATGTGGTCTAGCGTTATCTTGCTCGAAAATGAACCTTGCAGTACCCATGTGTCCTGCTGACAGTGGCAGTGGTTGTGACTGCAGTATTTTGTCAGCTTATCACTAGACGGTAGAGCTACCATTCATAAATACTCAGAGCTGAAACCGTATTTTTTTTTTTTGGCATCTAGACCTAATGGAGGCACCTCCGTACCAGTCCTTCCAGAGATCAGTCATCAGAGATTCTTTCACCTTGTCTTTTGTAAACGTGCATTCATTGACCTGTGGTCTGGTGACAAAGTAACTAATTGCTAGATCCTGGCAAGATGGAGTCATAATACCTGGGCCATTGCCTTCATTACAAGTCCATCTCTAAGCATGTAAATCTCCTGATGTAGTTCATCGTTATTGAGTCATGGGAACTTTTTTTCAGTATAAGTTTACAATAGGTTTTATACAATTTTCTAAGGGCTTTATGTGGACTACAGAAAACAACAGTTCATAAATTTTGAAAATCATGTAATGCATGTGCTTCAGCGAATTCATGGTTTCCTATGGTACACTCCACCTATTTGTTACAAACCTGTGCAGCTCACTTTTCACATGTGGCATGTTGCTCTCCAATGTCCTGCTTGCGTTTAAAAACATTACTTGTGATTTGTACTCACAGCTGTACTTGTTTTCATGCAAAATATTTTTCTTCTTCAGCTTTCCCAGCCATTAAGTCTCATTGCTGCAGATAAAGTCTGCCCCCATTCCTCTCTGTTCCTAATCTCTCCCCCCAGTTGGTGGCACCAGTTTCTTGTTGATGTCTGTATCTTGCTAACCATGTCTTTCACATAGAGTTGTTTTTGTTGATAAATAACTTTTTTCTTTACATTGTGTGTGGCACTTCTCCTCATCTGTTTTGTTAATCATGTCATTCAGCCATATCTGTTAAGCTTTTTTTGTTCTTTATGCCTGTCTCCTTGCATACTTCATCAAACCAGTTCTTTCTTTTAATTATGGTTTTGACTTCCAGGCATCCTTTTGCTGTGTTCTTATAACACTTTTTTTTATATCTTCTCATCTGTCATCAATGGTTTTGTGTTCTTCATTCCCTCTTATGGTTTAGCTATTTTTCTGAATTTTTCTTTAGTTTCTTCTCTTTTCAAAGCATCTCTATTTATTACTGAACTTTTGTTTAATTCACTATAAAAATTTTGTTCAATCTGAATTGTCATCATCATCCGGTGCTGTGCCGACTGGCGTTGGCTATTATGCTTCTCCAGAGTACACGATCCTTCATGCAGGCCATCAGCTCGGTTGGTGATCTCCTCTCACACCATCCCGTCAGACTGTCCAGTATCATTTCTCTTGGTCTTCCTCTTGATCTTCTTCTTTCTATTTTCCTATCTGAATTGTAGTTTGATGTAAATTCTGAACTGAAATAAGTTTGTTGTGTGCTTGGTATCAATTAAAACATGGTCTCTCTGGTTGCAGGTTAGTTTGTCAGATGATTTCTATATTTGTTTTTGGATGTTCTTATTTTGAAAATGTGTGCTGCTTATTCTCATTCCATAAGTTCCTACCATATTTATTAGTCTCCATTCATTATCATTAGACATTTCATACAGACTTTCTTTTCCTGTGATGTCTGTGATTCTTCCTTTCCTATCTTTACATTGAAATCTCCTAGTATTATCAGTTTATCATGTTTCTTGGTCTTCTCTATTATTCTCTCTAACATGTAAAATTCTTCTTTGATTTCATCCTCTGTATCTTCCGTTGGTGCAGTCACATTAACCATTGTTATATTTTTCTTTGTTCCCTTGATGCGGACGCTGCTGATTCTTTTATTGGTAGCACTGAAGTCCATCACTAAGTCCCATACTTTCCTCTTGACAGCAGATCTTGTCCCAAGTTCATGTCTTGCATTAGTAATACCTCTGTATACTAATACGATTTCTCCTATAGTTGTTTTATCTTCTCCAAGCCTTCTGATTTCCTATAATGCTGTAACGTCATTGTTGTACCTACATTAGTTCATCTGCCAGTTCTTTAGCTGCCCTTTATCTGTACAAGCTTCTTATATGCCATTCCTCAAATCTCATATTTTTAATGCTCCAAGGTTGCAATCCAAATATGGTCATCTAAGAATATCAGTACAAGAACCAAACTTAGGCTTTTCAATACAAACATAATGACTGTCCTGGTAAATTGTTCAGAGACATGGGTTATGACAAAGACAATACAATAGAGGATACAAACATTCATGAACTACTGCTTTAGGAGGATTTTAAACATTAAATGGCAGGACAAAGATCAGGAATGAGGAGGTCTGGGAAAGGGCAGGACAAGAACCTATGAACCTATAAATCATGTCTAGGAAATGGAGGTGGATTGGCCATACTCTGAGGAAGTCAGACACCAGCATAGCAAGACAGCACTGACATGGAATCCTCAAGGAAATAGAAAATGAGAAAGACTTACATGTAAATAGAAAATGAGAAAGACTTACATGGCGATGAGAAATTATGGCAGTGCTGAGAGACAAGGGATACACATGGAAGGAAGCAGAGAACAATTCCAAGAACAGGGATGACTGGAGAGTCTTTATTCGTGGCCTGTGCTCTCAAGGGAGTGAAAGGCGATGATGATGATGAAGGTTGTAATCCATTTTTATCTGTCCCATTATGAGGCTTCTCTATCTGTTATAATATATATTAAAGAAACCAGGTGCAAAGGAATGTGACGACCACTGGACTATCAGCCTCTCATGTCACATAATGAAGCTACTTCTGAGAATAATTATGAGAAGAACAAGGAAAAAGATAAAAATGGAAATAGCAGATGAACAGTTTGGATTTGTTGAAGGAAAGGGAACACACAATGCCATTTATGCTTTACGAACACTAACAGAAAGAGCTTTAGAAGTACAGAAAGACCTCTACTTGTGCTTCACCAAGGCATTTGACAAGGTGAAACATAATGAAATTATTAAAATGCTTGAAGACATCAATATAGGCGGCAAAGAGCTGAGGATTGTAAACATCTATACTGGCAGCAAGAAGCAGCAGTTCGAGTTGAAAATAGAACTGGAAAATATCAACCTATAAAACAAGGGGTGCGACAAGGATGTGTACTATCTCCAGACCTTTTTTCTCGGTATAGCGAGAATATTCTACGAACAATCACCACAGAACCAGGCATAAAAATTGGAGGATACAATATTAACAACCTTCGGTATGCTGATGACACAGTACTGATAGCGGAGAACCAACAAGACCTGCAAAATCTCTTAGATAAAGTCACCAAAGAAAGTGAACAGAAAGGCCTTACTTTGAACATCAAAAAAGATAGAGACTATGGTTATATCTAAGAAACAGAATCCACCAGCATGCAGTATTAAATTAAACGGAACTGTTCTAAAGCAGGTGCAGAAATTCAAATACCTTGGAGCAGTAATAACTTCAGATGGGAAATGCAGAACAGAAATTAGGAACAGAATAGGCCAAGCAATGACTGCATTTCAAAGAATGAGAAACATATTAGCTAACACATCTTTATCAATGAATGTTAGAAAACGAGTCCTAAAATGCTATACTGAACCTATCTTGTTATATGGAAGGGAATCATGGACAATAGGCAAGTCTGCACAAAAATCGTTGGAAGCAGCAGAAATGTGGTTTATTAGAAGAATGTTGCAAATCCCCTGGACAGCAAAAGTAACTAATGAAGAATGTATGAGAAGAGCTGGAGAGACAAAAAACCTTTTCAAAAAGATAAGAGAGAGACAATGTACTTTCATAGGACATGCAATGAGAAGAGGGGGCATTGAAAATATTATAACAACAGGAAAAATAGAAGGAAGAAGATTAAGAGGAAGACCAAGAGAAATGATACTGGACAGTCTGACGGGGTGGTGTGAGAGGAGATCACCAACTGAACTGATGGCCTGCATGAAGGATTGGGTACTCTGGAGAAGCATAATAGCTAACGCCAGTCGGCACGGCACCTGATGATGATGATGATATATATGTATATATATGCAATATCTCTCTCTCTCTCTCTGAACCTTAAGTGCCCAGGGCACATGGGGCTTCCGCAAGGGTTTTCCACAAATGCCTGTCCTTCGCCTTTTTTTCTGCTCTTGCCCAGGTGAGCCCTCTATTGCTCAGCATCCTTTCTGATGTTCTTCTCCATGTCTCTTTTGGTCTACCCTTACTTTGCTCCCCTGTGGTGTCCATCTTAGTGCTATTTTTGGTAGTGAGTTGTCAGTCATTCGGAGCACATGTCCCAACCATCGCCAGCGTCTTTCCTCAATAATTGTTGTCAGTGGTTTCATCTGCATTTCTGCCAATAAGATGTTATTTCTTATGGTGTTTGGCCAAAATATTTTTTTAATTCTTCGTAAACATTTAGTCTGGAAAGAATTCAATTTGTTTTCTATGGTTTTGGTGATTTTCCAGCATTCACTTCCATAGAGTAGTACACTTAGAACATTACTCTTAAATATCCTGATTTTCATATTTATGCTTAGTTTATTTGATTTCCATATATTCTGCAGCATTGCAAAAGCCTGGTTTGCTCTAGTAAGTCTGCTGTTGATGTCCTCTGTGCTGTCTCCATTTTCTACTACTCTACTGCCAAGGTATACAAATTTGTTGACCTCCTCCACTAACTTGTTATCTACTCTGAGTACATTTCTGTTGTTCACATTTTGCTTCATTAACTTTGTCTTTCCTACGTTGATCTTTAGTCCTATGTTGTTTGCATTCTGAGTTAGCTTGTTTATTTTATCTTGCATATCTTTGTGACTGCTTGATAATAGAATATGCAATATATAGTGTGTGTAAATTTTGGCTTTCAGCATAAAATTACTGTGATGGTGAAAGATCAGATCAGATGAGTGCCATGCTGATAGGTGTAGGCAGTCATCTCTCTCCATCTCACTCCATCTTCTGTGTCTCAGATCAGTTCAGTTGTTGTTTTCACACCAAACCATGTAGTCAGGCCATCTAGGTATGTCTGTCTTCTTCACTTTTTCTCTCTTTTGCCATTTACCTTTCCAGTCATGACCAGCTTTTCAAGCTTTTATCATTTCTGTAGTGATGTTATCTGGTCCTGTAACTTTACTGGTTTTCATTTGTATAAGTGCATTTCTGACTTCATCCATCAGGATTGGTGGGGCATCTTTCTTTCCTCCAGTTGTAATGTGATCATCTCTTACATGATTATATAACTCTCTAATGTACTCATTAGATGTTTCATGCAGACTTTCTTTTCCTGTGATGTGTCTGTGCGACTCTCCTTTCCTATCTTTGCATTGAAATCTCCTAGCATTATCAGTATAACATGTTTCTGGGTTTTCTCTATTATTCTCTCTAACGTGTTGTAAAATTCTTCTTTGACTTCATCCTCTGTATCTTCTGTTGGTGCATGCACATTAATCATTGTTATATTTTTCTTTGTTCCCTTGACGTGGAGGCTGCTGATTCTTTCATTGGTAGCACTGAAGTCCATCACTAAGTCCCTTACTTTTCTCTTGATAGTAAAACCTGTCCCAAGTTCAATGTCTTCAACTGGTAATACTTCCGTATACCAGTACCATTTCTCCTATGACTGTTATATCTTCTCTAAGCCACCTGATTTCCTGTAATGCTGTAACATCCATGTCATACCTACTTAGTTCATCTGCTAATTCTTTAGCTGCCCCTTGTCTAATGATAATGGATGGTGACTAATAAATATGGCAGAAGCTTATGGAATGAGAATAAGTAGCACACGTTTTCAAAATAAGAACATCCATAAACAAACATGGAAATCCCCCAATAATCTAACTTGCAACCAGATAGACCACGTTTTAATTGATGCCAAGCTCACAACAAACATACTTCAGATTAGAAGTTACATAGGGGCTGAATGCAGCAGTGACCATTATCTTGTGGGAGCTAAATCAAAATTCGGACTGATGAAAAATTTTTATACTAAATAAAAGCTCACTAATAAATAGAGATGCTTTGAAAAGAGAAAACTCTAAAGAAAAATTCAGAAATGAGCTAAAACATAAGATAAACATAAGAGGAAATGAAGAAAATAAAAGCATTGATGATAGATGAGAAGATATAACAATCATTATAAAGAACATAGCGAAAGAATGCCTGGGAGTCAAGACCATAACTTAAAAAAAGAACTGGTTCGATGAAGTCTGCAGCGAGGCAGTCATAAAGAAAAGGACAGCAAGACAGATATGGTTGAATGACATGAACAAGAAAACAAATGAGGAGAAGTACTACACACAGTGTAAATAAACTAAGTTATTCGTCAACAAAAATGACATTATATGAAAGACATGGTAAGTGAGATGCAGACATGCCATCAGAATAAGAAAACCAGGGAATTCTATAAAGAACTGCGAACAGTAAAGCAAAGGTATAAACAACCTCTGCAGAGCTTGAAGGATAGTAAAGGAAACATGATAAATAATGAAGAGAAAATCTGTACCAGATGGAAGAAATATTTTGAAAAACTACTAAACTGTGAAGAGCCTATATGCACATTACCATGTGAAGAAATATAGACGTGGACCTGAAAAAGAGGAAGCAGACTTAGAAGAAGTCACCTACAGTATCATGTTTCTACGAAATAACAAAGCAACTGGTTCAGATGGAATTGCTGCAGAACTGATTAGGGAGGGAGGTCTAAATCTACATGAACAGTTATGTGCACTAATACAACAAATATAGAGAGAAGAAAAACTCCCTAGTGAAAGGAGAGAATCATTACTGATCCCAGTATTAAAAAAAAGGTGATAAGAGCAAGTGTGAAAACTACAGAGGAAAATCATTACTATAAACAAGCTACAAAATACTATCTATTATACTTTTAAATAGATTAAAACCATACAGCAAGAACATAACTAGGAGACTATCAAGCAGGTTTTAGGAAGAATAGATCAACTACAGACCAAATATTTTATCTACATCATACAGCAGAAAAGTACCGGGAATATGGAAAAGAAGTACATAATTTCTTAATATTCACTTCAAGAAAGCCTATGACGGCATAGATAGAAGCAGCTTATGGAAAATTATGAAAGAATTTGAGATACCTAATACATTAATCAATCTGATCAGATATGTATGAGGATACACAAAATATAGTAATATATAAAGGAAAAAAAGTCAGAACCCTTCTCTATAAGAACTGGTTTAAAACAAGGTGATACGTTATCTCCATTATTATTCAACCTAATATTAGAAAAAGTAATCAGAAAAGTGAAAGAAGAAAGCAGTACAGAAGAACATGCTAAAATACTGGAATATGCTGATGACATTGACCTGGTGGGGGAAACTATGCAAAAAGTCATCAATACCTGCATACACCTGAGATGTAGCACTAAAAGTGGGCTTGACCATTAACCAAGGTAAGACAGAGTATATGAAGATATCAAGAGACCAGAGGCAGAATAATCCAGATTATATAAATGTTGGAGAGATGATTATTAGTAAAGCAGAAACATACTGATATCTAGGCACAACCTTCAGCAGAAGCAACGAAGTAAGCGAGGAAATTAAAATCAAAGTACAGATAGGGAATAAAATATACTTTGTCTTGCAGTACCTATTGAAATCCAAAATCCTGTTCCAAAACATCAAAATAACAATCTGCAAAGATATAATAAGACCAGCCGTCATGAATGGATCAGAAACATGGAAAACGACAAAGAAAGATGAACAACATTTGCATGTCTTTGAGAACAAGATCCTAAGAAGAATCTTTGGGCTGATAAAGTATACCAGAAGTGGAGAGTAGAGAGCCAGAAAGAACACTGAACTGAACAGCTTATTTAAATCCCAACTAACTGTAAATGTCTTAAAACTGAACATACTACACTTGCTGGGGAACATAGAAAGAATGGAAAAAAAACAGACAAATGAAAATGATGTATGCACAAGAGATGAGGGAAACAAAACCAAGGGGTAGACCAAGACAGAGATGGAAAGACAACATAGAAGAGGATATAAAAGAAATTGGTGTTGCCAACTGGAGAGAGAAGATTAGGAATAGGGAGGAATGGAGGCGAACTTTATCTGCAGCAATCAACCTTAATGGCTCGGAAAGCTGAAGAAGAAGAATGTACTCATACCACCTAATTAGAATGTACCACCTAATTAGAATGCTGTCACTTTCAATGATTACATACCCTTCCTTGTCTGTCAGAGAGTTTGATCTTGAGATGGAGTTTGGTTTAATTAGTCCAGTAGTGGAAAATGAGTTAAAATATGTTATACCATAGAGGTAACAACTGACTAGGATAACACGTGTCATACTATAGTGGTTGTAAACTTAGGTGGTAACATTTACATATTACAGTATGTTATGATTGTAGAAACTTGCAAAGTCAGTTAAATAGCTGAAGAGAATAAATAACATGTATTATACTGAATGATAGTAAACTGATAGAATAGTTTGTGTCATATTGTAGTGGTATAAACTGATAGAGTAACATGTGCCATATTATAGTGGTAGTAAATGATGGGATAACATATGCCATACTGTAGTGGTCATTAACTGTTAGAGTAGCATGTGCCATATTGTAGTGGTAATAAACTGATAGAGTAACGTGTGCCATATTGTAGTGGTAATAAACTGGTAGAGTAACGTGTGCCATATTGTAGTGGTAGTAAACTGATAGGATAGATAAGGTAGATAGAGGTGTATGGTGCAGTTTTACAAAGTGAGGGAGGGAGTGAGTAAGGTGAGAAAAAACAAATAGAAAGTATGAGAGTGTATAAATGAAAAACATACAACATCCGATATTTCGCATGAGCCTTATTCGAGGATACATACAAAACAAGACAAAAACATGAACTTATCTGAAATGTCTTCCTCCGAGTCAGAAAAGAAAAGTGTGTAGTACTTATTATTGTGAAATATCGGATGTTGTATGTTTTTCATTTATACATTCTCATACTTTCTATTTGTTTTTTCTCACCTTACTCCCTCCCTCCCTCACTTTGTAAAACTGCACCATACACTTTTATCTACCTTATTTATTTCAACCAGTTTTACTGCAGTCGCCATCCCTTTTATCTGTCATAAACTGATAGGATAATATTTACTTATACTGTGGATGTAAAAAAATAAAGAGGATAAAATGTGTGTGTGCAGGAAACTCTACCGTAGAGAGCGGAACAACAACACAACTCCTTCAGATCATCAGAGGAAGTACCCCCCCCCCCCCCCCCCAAACAAGTGTTTTGGCCCTTTAAACTCCTGACACTCTAAGGGGGGTGGGCCCCTCTGGGTCATGACTCCCAGAGGTCTTGTGAGTTGTTGCTTTTTTTTTCCCCGGTCCGGGATTGAACTCATGATCTTCCAGTTGCCACGTCTTTAGCGATTTAGCTACGGAGGATTGGTATTGGTTGTGGCAAAAGAAATTACTTATGTTCCCAATGCTTGTTTCGCATACTCCACAGCCAGCATGAGGCCTTTTCTGCTGTTTCTGAAAGGCTTCTCAATGCCCTTGCTCTTGCTTGTCCCTTTATGCCCAGTTGCTTACATAGGTCATATGCTGATGTTGCTACGAATCCTCTTGCTCCCACTTCTACAGCTATCACTTTTGCCCTGATTCCTGCCTCAGTTGCTTGACCAGATCATTGTACTTCTCCAATTTGAATAAATGCTGTTCCTCTATTCTAGTTTCGTATGGGACCGTAAGCTCGATCATTATTAATTCCTGTTTTTCTGTGGAGCACACTACAATGTCCCAGTCGCATTCCTGTGTTCTTGATGAAGTACATTATGTGTTATAGTGTAGTAGATATTTTTCACAGATATTTTCTTATGGATAAATGATTATGTTAACGTGTCTGTTTTTTTTTATTTTAAATATCAGTGTCTAACAGTAAATGAGATGCTGGACGCTTTTCATCTTGCCTCTCATGTTAGACTGAGATCAGAAGAGTTTTCTTACCTCTGTCCTGCTCTCATATATCAACTGGACATTGATGTGTGCACACAGTATCATGGTAGAAGCCAGCTAGAGAATTCTAGCTTAGATCTCCGTCAGGCTGGAGTGAGTGACATCAGTTCAAAAGTCAGTGTTCAGGCATTTCATATTAGTCAGATACCTCCCAAAGGTGAGATACCTTCCATTATCATGATATTTATATTAGTAATGTTGTAGTGTAAATGTGTCTGCTGTTGTGCAGTATTATGTAAACATATCTCTTCTCTACACCTTTGATGCTATTATTTGTGTTGAGAGATGTTGTAACTTATATATTTTTCATCAGGGCAGAGTATAAATACCATCTTTTGTTTTTGTTTTTCAGATCTTTAGTATTAGCAAAAATCTTGTTGTTCTAGTGCAGATTATATTTTGTTTATGCGTCATTTCTAAGTACATAATACAAATTGTTTGAGATCTTTTGAAATCTCTTTTGCTGGAAATTATTACTATCAAATTAATTTCCACATTTCAGGTTTTTTTATTTTCTTTTTTTGTCACTGACATTAGCAAGATGAAATTGTCAGGCTTAGTTGTGTGTGTAGTTTTGTGTACAGATCATTAATGTTAGAAAAACAGTTAATGCACAATTTTGTATGTAGTTTTGATCTGTCAATAACAGATCAATTGTTTCTTCTTATTGCATTCCAGCAGTGATGTGCTATTCTCATATGCTTTGTTTCAGTGTGGGGGTTCAGCACAGTGGCTGTGTTGGTCATCAGCCTGGTTGGCCTGCTAGGGGTTGCTGTGATTCCCATCATGCAGAAAGTGTTTTACAACCATCTTCTTCAGTTCCTGGTGGCCCTAGCAGTGGGGGCACTGGCAGGGGATGCATTGCTCCATTTATTGCCACATGTGAGTCAGCATTTCCAACTAGCAAATATATCACATTAATGTTAGCTTCATGTAAGTAGTGCCAAATATGCAGGTAAATGACTGCTGGAAGGATATGGAAACTACACATAAAAAGTATTAGCAGGTAGTACGTTTTTTTTTGTTATTGTTGTTCAGCTTTCACCTTTCATAACGTGTGTGTGTGTGCATGTGTGAGAGAGTGTGTGTGTGAGAGAGTGAGTGAGTGGAGTGAAGTGAAGTGAATGGGGTGAAGTGAGTAAGGTGAGGTGAGATGAGTGAAAGGGAGGGAGAGAGAGAGAGAGAGGAGATATACCACTAACATACATATTTTGTGATATTCATTCAAACCTTGCATTTTCTCTTCCTGTTCTTCATGTCATCTTACCACAGTCAATCTCATTCCTCATAATGTGAACACTCACTTCAGTCATTGGCTGCTGTCGCTGCTCTGTCTGTGTTTCAGCACTGACATTATACACACATTTTTGATGTTGTTTATCTTTGATTAGTTTCAAATCTTACATCCTTCCTGTGCTGTTAAATGTTACATAGAGCTCTCATGGTGGTTCGCCAAGTTTTTCTGTTTCAGCGAGCTTTTCAACCACATCAAGGTATTTTATGCCCACTAAATTGGCCTCTCTTAACAGTGTCCTCTTTAGAGTTTCACGTGGACAACCTCTATTTCTTTGGTCTGTTGTGTTCCACTTTATACATTGCTTTGGGATTCTCTGACTGTTTATTTCTCATCATGTGACTGATATATGTCCATCTCCTTTTTCTGACCACCCATGAGACAGGTTGTTGTTAACTCATCTGCCTTATCTCTGCGTTGATATTTAATTCGTTCCACTTTATACCGAGTATTATCCTTAGACATTTGTTTTCAAGAGTGTCTAATTTGTTGTCTATTTATTTTCCAGCTTTTGCATGCATAAATGAGGGTGGATATTACATTTGAATTGAATAATCTTAGCTTAGTTTTTGTGGTTATAACTTTTGAGTGCCATGTATTCTCAGGATTCTTGAAGGTCAGTGCTGCTTTTGCAATTCTAACTTCCTTTCTGGTGTCACCATCCTGGTCTATGTAGCTGCCAATGTATGCAAATTGGTTTAATTCTCTAACAGCTGTTCCTTCTACGTATATTTTTCTTTCTTGATTAATAGGAAGTTTCATTATTATTATTTTTTTTTTCCTTGTTAATTTGAAGTCCTATTTTGCTAGCCAGTGAAGACAGGGTATCTAGTTTTTTTTTTTGCATTGAATTCATATTGTCACTGATAAGAGTTATGTCATCTGCAAAATCAAGATCTAGTTGGGTCCAATGTACGCAGTCAATATCTGTGTTACCTGTGCAGCATTTTTTCATTATGAAGTCTATGTCAGTTCCAAACAGCAAGCAAGGGAGATAATATACATCCTTGTTTCACACCTGTTTCAGTCTGAAACCATTCACTCATTCCTTCTTCTGTGTTGATTGTACAAACATGTCCGTTGTGGAGATCCTTAATGATGTTGAAAATTTTAGATGGTATTCCATATATTCTTAAAATTCTCCACAATGAATCTCTGTGTATGCTGTCAAATGCCTTTCTAAAGTCTGTGAAGTTCAGGATTAATGGTTTTTGCATTTCAATGTGTTCTTCAAGTATTATTCTTAGAGTAAAGATCTAGTTGAGACATCTTCTCCCTTTTCAAAATCCTTTTTGAAACAGCACTAAAAATGACTTATTGTCAAGTTATCTGCTATCAGCACATCAGCAATATAAGCAGCATTTGGCATGCAATTATTAGCCATTATCCTTTAAACAAGTATGATCCAAATGAAAACATAAAAACTGTGATAGAAATTGTAATCACTGTCCCTTCTGCATGAAAGATGACAGAATCAATACTAGTGATGTAGACCAGTGGTGCCCTGGGGCCTGCAGAACCTGCTGTGGGGTTCTGTGACAAAAACTCAAGGTCTTTGTTTTACTTTCACTATGAAATGTTAACAACTGGTGTTTCAGTGAATCCTGTGTGGAGGAAATAACTTTGTTTCTTTTTTTTGGCAATGTGGAACAGATTGTTTAGAATAAAAAAGGCATGATTTCTTACACCATATTTAGGTTGGTTAGCTGTCACACATTTCATATTCTGTTCATTTGTCAGATCAACTAGGAATTTTAATTGCTGTCTGTTTTTTCTTAACCACATTATTGTCATTTTGAAAACTCGCCAAATTTTACCGTGTCTTTAGTGTAATGTAAGGTTTACTCATGAAGGTTACCCACATTTTCTTTAAAAAAAACCAAAACAACCACCTGTTTTACATATAAAGCACATAACTATCATACCGATATGAAATTTTCCAAAATATGGGGCTCCGTGGCCTGGATTTTGAAACAACAGAGGGTCCACAGACTTTTGCTAAATGGGAAATGCTGATGTAGAGAAAGTCTTGCAAAAACTTGTAAAGATGACCACTCTTCTAGAGGCATGCATTTTTTTGAGCAGTGAAAGTGTGCAGGTTTGTCAGCTAATGATATTTCTAGTGTTCAGAAAAAAAGAAACACAACAAATACCATGTTGCAATTTAAACTGAAAGTTGCTGATCAGACAAGGGCAAATTGCCTGAAACATTCACTTGGACATCAACTTCACATGCTGACCTGAATTGTACTCAGCAGATGGTTCATGGGGACAGAAAAGCGACACTAGTCAAAACAGCATTTTTCACAATAACCCGTGCCAGGTTCACTGAGCACAAAACTCACTGACCATGTTATTGAGAGCCTATAAAAGATTGACTCTTCTTGAATAAATCCAATTGAAAATTCAATGCGCAAGTACGGCTCATCTCACTACAGAACAACAACTCATCATCATTGGACGTTTACAGACTAGACAGTCACAAAGTTTAGTGGCCAGACAATTTAATGTGGTTAGAAGCACCATTAGTCACCTTTGGAAATGATTTAAAGAAACTGGCTTAGTTGCAGTCCAGGCGCGCAGTGGAAGACCCATAGTCACAACTTCTGCTGAAGGCCACTTCATACAGCTACGTCACCTGAGGAATCGATTTGCATCTGCATCCTGTACAGTTCAGTCAATGACAGCAGCTTGTCGAATTTCAGATCAAACAGTCAGTCAATGTTGAAATTTGGTGTCAATTACGACTACAATAGTGTTGTGTTTCTTTTTATTAACAGTATAGAACTAAGTTCTAAGGACTGTAATAGCCTGAGGTGGGGTGGAAGATAAGTTCTCCATTCCAATTAAATGTCTCCAAGGTGTGCGTCTCAAATAGCCTCTGACAGTCCAAGTCCAGCTTCTGGCCTTCTTGTGGCGGAACTGTTTAAACTGACAGGAGAAGGGGTGAAAGGTGAGTATCTGGCGCCCAAAAACCAGACGCTTCGGGTAGATGAGACTCATTATTCTTGGTCGGTAGCTCATCTAGGAGAAGGAAAACTCTGATTTCAGACCTCCTGCTGCCTTGTAGGGTAGGCTTTGGCCAGAGTCAAAGGCTAGTTGAGTAAACCATAAACAAACCGGTGGAAGGCAAGGGGAAACCAACACTGTACATTCCCAAGAACAGTCATGACAATCCACAATTCTTCGAATCATAACGATGTTAATGGGAGTTCCAGTGGAACCACCTCATTCGGTACGGACTATCACGTGCACAGGTGATACCAGATCGTCATCTAACTACTGTACGCAAAGAAAACACAAGTAACACCACAGTAATTGCAACATAGAACATTAGAACACTAACAGAACTTGGAAAACTGGAAAACATCGAACAAGAAATGAAAAGAATGTAAATTAGCAACCTTGGTTTATGTGAAATGAGATGGACTGGAACAGGATGTGGAGATCATAAAGACTTCAGAGTAATATATTTCGTAGGAAACCAGTGTAGAAATGGAGTTGGCATAATATTGGATAAGAAGACAGTAAGAACTGTGAAAGGTTTCTAGTGCATATTGGACAGAGTGTTAATGGTTAAATTACAGGGCCATCCAATAGACACAAATCTCATCCAAGTACACACACCAACTTCAGAAAGCTCTGATGATGAGATAAAAGAATTTTACAACAATCTGGACATGGCAATGAAACAGTGCAAACCATGGGAAGTAAACTTTGTGCTGAACAAGACAATGAAGCTACTGGTAAGCATGGACTGGGTATCAGAAATACAAGAGGAGAGATGTTGATTGAGTGGGCAGAAAAGAATAAAATGATAACAGGAAATACTTGGTTTCGACAACACGCAATGCGACTAGGGACATGGAAAAGCCCAAATAATAACATACTTAACCAGAAAGATTACATTATGATCAACAGAAGATTCAGGAACTCAGTGATATCTGTGAAAACAAGACCAAGCGCAGACTGCAACAGTGACCACATCCCAGTTGTAGGAAAAGTGAGAATCGGGCTAAAGAGATTAAAGATAGCAGCTAAAAGCAAAGAACTAAATAGAGTCTGTTACAGAAAGATAAGGCAGTACAAGAACAATATAGGACCATAGTACATAATAGGTATAATGCTATAGAGAAGATTGAAACGATTGATGAACAATGGAATATGCTTAAAGACCCTGTTCATCAAACATCTGTTGAAACCCTACCTCCAAATAAATGACACGCTAAACAGAGGTGGATGACAGAAGAAATTTTCCAACTAATGGATCAGAGAAGAAGTCTTAAGGAATATAAAGATGAATGTCACAAAATAAATAAAGAAATAGGTCACAAATGCAATAAAGCTAAAGAAGAATGGCTAAATAAGAAATGTAATGAAATAGAGACACACCATCATGGAAACACAAGAGGTATGTACAAACAAATAAAAGAGTTAACAAACAAAAGGGCATACCACAAGACTGGTTGCCTGAAGTCAAAGAAGGGGCATACAATAATGGACAGAGATGAAATAATGGCACAATGGTGCAAATACATTAGAGAACTCTATGAGGACAATAGAGGCGAAATAAATATACAAAATAATAATGAAGGGCCTCCCATATTAAAAGCAGAAGTGGAAGAAGCCATCAGACACATGAAGAGCAACAAAGCACCAGGACCAGATAAAATCACCAACGAAGAATTGGAAGCATTAAGAGAGCTTGGCATAGAAATAATTAACAGTTTGCTGAATGAAATCTATAACAGTAACTATGTCCCATCAGACCTTTTGCAATCAGTTTTCATTGTCCTACCAAAGAAACAAGGTGCAGTTGAATGTGAAGACCATCGAACCATTAGTTTTATGAGCCATGTTACCAAAATCCTGCTTCGTATTGTCATGAGAAGAGTCAGGGGCAAAATAAAATCAGAAATTGGTGAAGAACAATGTGGCTTCATCGAAGGAAAGGGCACAAGTAATGCCATATATATATATATATATATATAATATATATAATGAGAACATTGATGGAAAGATCAATAGAAGTAAAGATGGACCTATACTTATGTTTCATAGTTCATAGACTACTGATAAAGTGAGACACACAGAAATGATAAGAATGCTGGAAGACATCAGCATAGATGGAAAAGATCCGAAACTCATCAAAAACATATACTGGCAGCAATCAGCAGCAATGAAGGTTGAGAACCAAATAGGAGCATTCCAAGACATAAAATTTGGAGTGAGACAAGGATTTGTTCTATCTCCTGACCTCTTCTTCTTGTACAACGAAAACATAATGAGAAATATAGAGAGTTTGCCAGGAATATCAGTTGGTGGTTACAACCTTAACAACTTAAGATATGCAGATGACACAATTCTGATTGCTAAAAGTGAAGGGGAGCTACAGGCTCTTCTGGACATCATGGTTTGTGAAAGTAAAGATCTCAGCTTGAGTAAAAAGAAGACTGAAGTGATGGTCATCTCAAAGAAAAGAATACCACCAGAATGTAGCATTACTATCAGTGGCACAGAACTGAAAAAAGTTGATAGATTCAGATACTTAGGAACGATTATAACAGCTGATAGGAAATGTCACAATGAAATAAAAAGCAGACGTGCTCAAGCCAAGTCAGCATTCCAGAAAATGAGAAACATTTTGTGCAACAGACCCATATCAATGGAAACAAGATTCCGAGTACTTGAATGTTACATCGAGCCAATTTTGTTTTATGGATGTGAAGCATGGTCCATGAATAAGAGAGTACAATGAGAAATGGAGGGCATAGAAGTGTGGTTCATAAGAAGAACTTTGAAGATACCATGGACAGCTAAGAAAACCAAGAAGAAGTCTTAAGAGAAGCTGGAGTTAAAAGGCCAATTACAGCAAAGATCAGAGGCAGACAAGAGAGATTTGTAGGACATTTTCTGAGAAGAGGAAAATTGGAACACATTGTGGCAACTGGAAAAACTGAGGGAAGAAGATACAGAGGAAGACGAGAGAGACATTACTGGATGGGCTGTCAGTGTGGCTAGGGAGAAAGTCGCCGGCGGATCTCATAATCATATCTAAAGACAGGGAGGTGTGGAGAGAAATGATCACCTACGCCATGCGGCACGTCACTTTATTGATTGATAGAACTCAGCTATTTCATCCATAGTCACTCAAAAATTTTCCATCACAGTGTGTTCAACTTCTGCAATAGACTCTAGTTTCATTATTCGATATGCCAGATCTAAAGGAGGAGAGTCAGATACAGAACTCAGGCCGTTTCAAAACTTTCTTCTCCACTCATAAACTTGCTGCAGTGACAGACATGCATCACTGTACCGAACCTTCATTCAACAACAAATTTCAGCATGATGTTTGTTGTCCAACTCAGTATCTACAATTCTTTGCCAGTTTGCCAGTCCTTCTTCCTCTTTCCTTCATGGATCCATGGCATGGGTTGCTCTTTCCTTCATGTGTCCATGCATGGCTTGCTCTTTCCTTCATGTGTCCATGGCACTTCATGTGTCCATGGCATAGGTCGCTCTTTCCTTCATGTGTCCATGGCATGGGTCGCTCTTTCCTTCATGTGTCCATGACATGGCTTTCTCTTTCCTTCATGCGTCCATGCATAGCTTGCTCTTTCCTTCATGTATCCATGACATGGCCTGCTCTTTCCTTCATGTGTCCATAGCATAGCTCGCTTTTTCCTTCATGTGTCCATGGCATGGCTCGCTCTTTCCTTCATGTGTCCATGGCATGACTTGCTCTTTCCTTCATGTGTCTATGGCATGGCTGTGTTAGAAAATGCTGAGTTTTGTTTTTTTTTTACATTTCCAGGATTATTATCTATAACAATTTGTAAGTCTTCTTTCTGCTTTTAGTATGGTATTTATTACTTATGATCTTTAGCCAGAAAATATTCAGTCATTCTCAGGTAGGCTGTGTGGAGTGTGGATAACTTTGCTGTTTCTTTCATGGTTGTTTCTCAGCTTATCTCCATATGCAAGCACAGATAGCACATATATTTACTGTAATATCAAAACTTGGCTTCCACTCTGCTTTCATACTAATCAGACAACTGTAGAGGTCCGTCATGAAATGATTGATTATTATCTAATACTGTTTCTGCAACATATTCATTATGATATGACAGGTTTGTCAGCCCTCACATAACCTCAGACATGGAGGACTGGTATGTCCCACTTTACCTGTTCTCTTCTCATTGATCTTAACTGACTTGAGAGACTTTTGGTTTACACTTCTGTAGTACAAAAAACATACAAGACAAATAAACAGAAAAAGAAGAGAAAATATTCACATGAATAATATATAACAAATAAAAAATGGAAAAAATAATAGAAAAAAAAAGTGGCACACACCTGTTACTTGCAAGAAGTTGCATCTGAGTGTGTGTGTGTGGTGAAGTATTGTGAATGTTTAAAGTTTGTATAAGCTGCGATACCAGTCTCACTGTGTGGTAGTAAATAGGGAGTGGGGAGAGGAGAGTGAGGGATACTGTGGTTGTCAATCAGAGAAAAGGTTTGTGGAATAGATGAATGAGGGTAGAGGTTTTCTGGTATAACATGGTGAAGGTCTTAGAAAATCACTTGCAAGTGAGAAAAGAGCAGATGAGAACTTAGTAAAGAGGGATTATGATATGATGGTTAAGTACAGCTGAATTCTGAATTCAAACCAAGTGTTTCCAATGTCCCATATTCCTGTATGTAGAAGTTCTCGAGCACCAGGCAACTTTTGGTACCAGAGTGATATTGTTTAATGGCTGTTATTAGGAAGTCTATGGTTAGAGTGGAAAAGTGAGAAACATCAAACTGAATACAGAACTCCTTAAAAATGACCAAGAACTGCGAGAACAATACACAATTATTATAATAATAGATATAATGCAATAGCAAAGATAAATAGTATAGATGAACAATGGGCAATGTTAAGAGATTCTATACACCAAACTGTTAAGGAGATAATACCACCGAAAAGAGAAGCCTCTAAAAATAAATGGATGACAGATAACATCTTAGGACTGACGGACAAGAGGAGGAGGAGTAAAAATAACCAAGAAAAATATAGCAAGATAAAGAAGTAAGACACAAATGAAGAGAAGCAAAGGAAGTGTTTAAATGAACAGTGCAGACAATTAGAAGACTCTTATAATAAAGACAGCAAAAACATGCACAAACGAATTAGTGAATTCGCAGGCAGGAAAACAAAATTACCACAGGATGCCTGAAATCAAAAGAAGGTAAAATGTTAATGGGAAAATAAGACATTGTGGACAGGTGGACAGAGTACATCGGTGAGCTATATGGAGGAGAAAAGCAGAATTAACACCAGATACTGAAAACTGTGATGGACCACCAGTACTTGAAGATGAAATCATAGATGCTATCAAACACATGAAGAAAGGAAAAGCGACTGGGCCTGATAATATAACAGTAGAAGAAATAGAGGCACCAGAGGAGATTCATTCATTCATTCATTTGCATGTCCCTTGCGGAACTTTGCCACCCAAACAGTGCGTAGGCCTCGGTTGTGAGCAAGATGGCGTGCCGCTGATGTATCCATTTGCAGATCATCAATGATGTCTTACAGCCATCTTCGCCTTGGTCTTCCTCTCTTTTTTTCCCCATTATGTACCCTTCCAAGACGGTCTTCTCTAGATTATCATGACATTTAATGTGTCCAAAATATTTAAGAGGAGATAATAGTAAAAATAACCAAGTTACTGAATGACATTTACAACAGTGGTTATATGCCCAGTGACTTGCTTAAATCCATGTTTTTAACACTACCAAAGAAACCAGGGACAAAGGAATGTGATGACCACTGGACTATCAGCCTCTCATGTCACATAGTGAAGCTACTTCTGAGAATAATTATGAGAAGAACAAGGAAAAAGATAAAATGGAAATAGCAGATGAACAGTTTGGATTTGTTGAAGGAAAGGGAACACGCAGTACCATTTATGCTTTATGAACACTAACAGAAAAAGCTTTAGAAGTACAGAAAGATCTCTGCTTCATTGATTACACCAAGGCATTCGACAAGGTGAAACATAATGAAATTATTAAAATGCTTGAAGACATCAATATAGACGGCAAAGAGCTGAGGATTGTAAAACATCTATACTGGCAGCAAGAAGCAGCAGTTCGAGTTGAAAATAGAACTGGAAAATATCAACCTATAAAACAAGGTGTGACAAGGATGTGTACTATGTCCAGACCTTTTTTCTCTGTTAAGCGAAAGTATTTTAAGAATGATCATCACAGAACCAGGCATAAAAATTGGAGGATTTAATATTAACAACCTTCGGTATGCTGACAACACAGTACTGATAGCTGAGAACCAACAAAACCTGCAAAATCTCTTGGATAAAGTCGCCAAAGAAAGTGAACAGAAAGGCCTTACTTTGAACATCAAAAAGACAGAGACAATGGTTATATCTAAGAAACAGAATCCACCAACATGCAGTATTAAATTAAACGGAACTATTCTAAAGCAGGTGCAGAAATTCAAATACCTTGGAGCAGTGATAACTTCATATGGGAAATGCAGAACAGAAATTAAGAACAGAATAGGCCAAGCAAAGACTGCATTTTAAAGAATGAGAAACATATTAGCTAACACATCTTTATCAATGAATGTTAGAAAACGAGTCCTAAAATGCTATATTGAACTTATCTTGTTATATGGAAGTGAATCATGGACAATAAGCAGGTCTGCACAAAAATCATTGGAAGCAGCAGAAATGTGGCTTATTAGAAGATGTTGCGAATCCCCTGGACAGCAAAAATAACTAATGAAGAATGTATGAGAAAAGCTGGAGTGACAAAAAAATCTTGTCAAAAAAGTAAGAGAGAGACAATGCACTTTCTTAGGACATGCAATGAGAAGAGGGGGCATTGAAAATATTATAACAACAGGAAAAATAGAAGGAAGAAGATCAAGAGGAAGACCAAGAGAAATGATACTGGACAGTCTGACGGGATGGTGTGAGAGGAGATCACAACTGAGCTGATGGCCTGCATGAAGGATCGTGTACCCTGGAGAAGCATAATAGCCAACACCAGTCGGCATGGCACCTGATGATGATGATGATGATGAGTTAGAGTTGTTGAAATGATTAGAGATTGGCTCTGATACATGCTGGGAGATGTCATAAAGATGTTTTTGTATGTGATCACCTAATCTGAGAATGGTCTCTCCAGTGTACAGTGTCCTATGTCAGCACACAATGAGATATATTACATGATGGGCTGTGCATATGAATCCCTTGTGACATGTGAGCAGAGATTTAAGTGACCTTCCATTGTCAGCCAGAAGCTCACATTGCATGGAATTATAAGTTCAGAAAAGTATAGGAAGCTTAAAGGGGCTGCTAAATTGATGTCTGAGGAGATGTACAATGAAATGATTTTTTAAAATTGTTTTTGTACTACAGTTTAAGAGGGAGTTAATTTCCAATTTTTTTTTTGGTGCTTTTAAAATTATATAAGCTTTGTTTTGGTCACATGCATGTTTGTTTGATTGCGTCACATTATTTTTTGTCTGATCATGTCATATTTCAGTGTTTGTTAGATTGTATCACATTTTTTTGTATCAGAATGATAAGACTATTAAAAACAAAAGTAGGAACAGTTTTGCTATAGTTTTAACATTTTGTTATCACAGTTTTACTGCAGTGGCTTTGTGTATATTTATATATTTAATTTTATATATACTTGTACCCAGAAACTGTTCATATTTTGTAATATCTGTCAGCTTGTGGCACATAATTTTTCATATCTACTTGTACCACATTACTTTTCATTCCTTTTGACATAGTTTTACTTGTGTATTTGACTGTGGCACATTATTTTCAATACTGCAGTCCATCATGACATCGCCAAGCCACAAACATGATGTCCAGTCTTCTGTGGAAGAGGAGCACAGCCATGCGGCCGCAGCCTGGAAGGGTTTGCTGGCACTGGGGGGTATCCTCTTCTTTTTTATAACTGAGAGACTTCTAACTATCATTACTGTGATCAAACAGAACAGGAAATCGCAGGTGAGATAATAAGCTTGTGTTAACATACACATGACTTATAAAAGAAAGCAAAGGTCTGTTTTAACTCACAGGTGATACAAGTATATTAAAACCCTGTGCAGGTAGATTACAAAGGATGTCATGACACCATTGTATGTCCAAATCATGCAGACCTCAGTATCATGAGTCAGACAAAAGTGTCCTAGGTCTGACAGAACTTTAAATTCTGTATCAGACAAAAGTTTGTCTTGGGTCTGACAGAACTTTGTGTCTTAGTTCTGACAGAACTTTAAATTCTGTATCAGACAAAAGTTTATGTCTTGGGTCTGACAGAACTTTGTGTCTTAGTTCTGACAGAACTTTATCCTGGATCACACAGAATTGTATGTCTTGGATCAGACAAAGCTGCTGTAAGAACAAGAATTTACCTACTGCAAAAATAAACTTGAGGAAACTGAAGTTAAAACATTTTTCTTTAGTTGAAGTTGATAGACTTTACAGATGTTTCTTATGTGTACAATGTATAATTTTTGTGTCTCATGTTTTATATCTTAAAAATATTGCAAATTTGTACTGCATGTCTGATGTTTTTTTTTTAAATTTTCACTTATCAATTGTGAGTATGACTGAAACAAGCAGCAATCAGCCTGAGTTTGACTTTGATTATGGACTGATCTTGACATTGTCAGCACAGAATTTATGTATTATATGTTGGTCAGTCGTACATAAGATACTCATTTTGTCAGATGTTAGCTAGTCATATCTCAGATGTTTATCATTTTCTCAGATGCTAGCTAGTAATATGTCAGATGATTATCATTTTGTCAGATGTTAGCTAGTCATGTGTCAGATGCTCAAGTATCATTTTGTCAGATGTTAGCTAGTCATGTGTCAGATGCTCAAGTATCATTTTGTCAGGTGTTAGCTAGTCATATGTCAGATGCTAGCTAGTCATGTGTCAGATGCTCAAATATCATTTTGTCAGATGCTAGCTAGTTATATGTCAGATGGTCAAGTATCATTTTGTCAGATTCTAGCTAGTTACGTGTCGGATGCTCATGTACCATTTTGTCAGATTCTAGCTAGTTATGTGTCAGATCCTCAAGTATCATTTTGTCAGGTGCTAGCTAGTAGAAGACTTTATAACACGCTGCAAATGACGATGGACCAGGTATGGAAAAATGATATTGTATTAATTATGGGGGATTTTAATGCAAAGAGTGATACAGAAAGAGCAGAAGATGAAGGATATGTTGTGGGGAAATTTAGCATAGGCCATAGAAATGAGGCAGGTGACAATCTAATGGCATTTTGCATGGAAAATGAGCTAATGATCGCTAACACACTTTTTAAACAACATCCAAGAAGACTTTACACATGAACATCACCTGATGGGAAAACCAAGAATAAAATAGATTACATTTTAGTGCAAAGAAGGTGGAGATCAAGTATAACATCAGCAAAAACTTCGCCAGGTGCTGATTGTGACACAGACCATGAGTTATTGATAGCAGACATGAAGATAAAGATAAAAAAGACAGTTACGAGATCAAGACCACTCCACTTTGATCTTACAAAAATACCAGAACAATACGGTGTTGAAGTGAAGAACCATTTCAAAATCCTGATGGATACAGGCCAGAGATATCTTAATAACAACAGCTAAAGATGTAGTTCCGGTAAAGAAAACGCAGAAGAATGGATGGACTACAGCAGGCACATTCATCATCATCATCAGGTGCTGTGCCGACTGGCGTTGGCTATTATGCTTCTCCAGAGTACCTGATCCTTCATGCAGGCCATCAGTTCAGTTGGTGATCTCCTCTCATACCATCCCGTCAGACTGTCCAGTATCATTTCTCTTGGTCTTCCTCTTGATCTTCTTCCTTCTATTTTCCTGTTGTTATAATTTGCCCCCTCTTCTCATTGCATGTCCTATGAAAGTACATTGTCTCTCTTTTATCTTTTTGACAAGGTTTTTTGTCTCTCCAGCTCTTCTCTTACATTCTTCATTAGTTATTTTTGCTGTCCAGGGGATTCGCAACATTCTTCTAATAAACCATATTTCTGCTGCTTCCAATGATTTTTTGTGCAGACTTGCCTATTGTCCAAGATTCACTTCCATATAACAATATAGGTTCAGTATAGAATTTTAGGACTCGTTTTCTAACATTCATTGATAAATATGTGTTAGCTAATATGTTTCTCATTCTTTGAAATGCAGTCTTTGCTTGGCCTATTCTGTTCCTAATTTCTGTTCTGCATTTCCCATCTGAAATTATTACTGCTCCAAGGTATTTGAATTTCTGCACCTGCTTTAGAATAGTTCCATTTAATTTAATACTGCATGTTGGTGGATTCTGTTTCTTAGATATAACCATAGTCTCTGTCTTTTTGATGTTCAAAATAAGGCCTTTCTGTTCACTTTCTTTGGCGACTTTATCCAAGAGATTTTGCAGGTCTTATTGGTTCTCAGCTATTAATACTGTGTCGTCAGCATACCGAAGGTTGTTAATATTGTATCCTCCAATTTTTATGCCTGGTTCTGTGATGATTGTTCTTAGAATATTCTCGCTATACAGAGAAAAAAGGTCTGGACATAGTACACATCCTTGTCACACCTTGTTTTATAGGTTGATATTTTCCAATTCTATTTTCAACTCGAACTGCTGCTTCTTGCTGCCAGTATAGATGTTTTACAATCCTCAGGTACATTAGAACTGATAAAACAATGTAGAGAAATGAAAACGCAGTGGAAAGTGACAAACAACAACAAAGAGGAATATAAATCTTTAACAAAAGAAGGAGTGCAAAGAAACATAAGAAAAGACAAAAAAACAAATACATACAGGATTGTTGTGGAAGAATAGAAGGACATCAGATGTGTGAAGAGATAGTGAAATGTTTAAAGAAATGAAGACATTGATGAGAAATGTCACACCTAAGCTAAATGTAATTTGTGATGAGACGGGGAATACCTTGACAGAGACAAAGGAAATTCTAGAAAGATGGAAGGATATTGCAGAGGAATGTATGAAACAACTAACTGTGAAAGCAGAAATCAACAGCGTGACCCGAACTGACAATAGAAGAAGTTTTGTGGACAATAAAGATTGTGAAAAATGGTAAATCACCAGGATGTGATGAGATAACAGCTGAAATTATTAAAGCAGGAAGAAAGGAATGTGCAACAATCTATCATGCACTATGTAAAAAGATACGGCATTCAGGTATTTGGCCAAAAGAATGGAAAAGAACTGTATTCATACCACTGTCAAAAAAGAGTAACCTGAAATTATGCACAAACTACAGAACTGTTGCCCTGATTAGTCATGCCAGTAAAATTCTGTTTAAAATCATAATGTGTAGACTTCGTAAGAAAATAGAAGAAGAAGTCAATATGGTCCAAGCTGGTTTCAGGCAAGGCAAAGGATCAAAGATCATATATTCAGTATAAGATTAATATTAGAGAAATGTAGAGAATTTAATGTGAATCTATATTTATCATTTATAAACTACTCAAAGGCATTTGATTGTGTAAAACACCAGAAACTTTGGGAAATAATGGAAAAAATGGGATTTCCAACACATTTGATACAATTAACATCACTCTTTATCTAGACCAACAGGCAGCAGTAAGAATAAATGGAGAAACAACAACTTGGTTTGACATAAAACAAGGGGTCTGTCAGGGGTGCATACTGTCACTTTATTTATTTAACTAGTATACTGAAAATATAATGAGGAATGTTAGAGAAGATGTAATATGACCTCCTCCAGAAGTAGGAAACAGAAATTAAGATAAGTTCTCCATTTGGTTATTTGTTTGTCTCGTTTTTCATGTAATCTTCGAAAAAGGCTCATGCCGAAATATCGGATGTTGTATGTTTTTCATTTATTCATTCTCATACTTTCTGTTCATTTTTTCTCACTTTATTCACTCCCTCTGCCACTTTGTAAAACTACACCATACACTTATGTCTAACTTTATTATTTAAACCAGTTTTACTGCATTCGCCATCCCTTTTATCATGTTGCATTAGTGTCTTTTGTAGTAGTTTTTCTGTTTTTATGAGTGGATTAAAAGCATAGAAAATATTATGACCTATTTTATAATACCTGAGATAGAAATGACTTGTGTAATCTGCCACAGAAACAAAGCAAGAAAAAAAGATGTGAAAAATTTTGTGACATTGAGTCCAACAAGAAATCTGTTGGTGCTAGATTAAGCCACAAACAAAATGGTGATGATGGATGTGACAGGACAGTCATGTTGGTTCATCCGAACAAAGGTAAGTACAAATGAGAATTGTACCTGTTGTCTGTAGGCTTTAGGCTTCTATTTTTGTTGGAAATACTTAAGTAGAATAAAGAAGGTACATTTTTGATGGGTTTTATGTCCAGTTGCTTTTCTATTACACTTCACTAACAATCCCAGTTGTCTATGTAAAATCTGCATGAATTAAAATGATTACTGGTCCACACTATGTCCACATTTCACTGTGCATATAAAATCTATATGATGTGAAATAATTAGCAGCCTACAATATGTCCTTAGACCTCAGGTATTAAAGAGTTGTGGTGACCATGAAATGCAGTTAGCAGACATCCAGACTACAGATAGCGAAACATGCTAGGATCTGCTCTAGTCTTGTTGTCTGATATCTTGATTCTAGAAGATGCCTGCAAAGCTTCAGTATTGTGTATGCTTCTAAGTTTGCACTTATCATGAAGCCTTTTATACATTAGACGTTTTAGCTTCTTCTTGCATGCTGTCATATCAGGGCACAAATTATTATTTCCACGTTACTTGTTGATTCTCACATTGTTTATCTGCACCCCACACATTTTGTGTATGGTCACCAGAAAGAGCTTGTTCTCTTATAGCAGGGGTTGTTCTTTTCTGTGATAGACTATGCACTGGCAGTTCCAACACAACCCCATGCAAATAGGAATGCTGGAGAAAACAACAGGACAGTGCATATTATTCTTGGATTCACCAGAGTCACATTGTGCAAGGTCAGAAGGTCTCTGCTAGACTGTGCCACTATGGATAACAGAGTAAAATTAGCCACGGCGCAGTCCTGTCTGTAATTACGAGTTCACTGAAGTGGGTATACCCTGTCTGAAAGTACAGACAGGGCATACCCACTTCAGTGAACTCGTAAGAGCTGAAGGGAACAGGCTTAGGAGAGACAAATCACGGATGGGCTGTGGAAGATGTCATCTGAGATGCAGACATACGAAGGGTGATTGATAAGTTCTCTTCATAAGGTACAAATATTTGAAACACACAACTGATATTTGTAGATCAGGTTAATGTAAGATTAAACACCAAGTTTCAAGAAATTAACTGCAACCAAATTTTTTTTTTATAGGCTACTGAAGTGATAAGAGGTGGCAGAAATTGAGAAAATGGATACAATTTCTCATCAAGCAATCATTTGCTACTTCTGCATCAAGAGCTTATCATCAAAAGAGATCCATGAGGATATGGTAGAGACTCTAGGGGAGAGTGTCCCTTCTTACAGCACAGTGAAGAAATATGCAGCTCAGTTCAAACATGGAAGGGAGAGTCTGGAAGATGATCGTAACCACCGATGAATCCACTGGCATAATCCATGACATAATAATGGAGGATCGACGACTAACTGAGCGGTATATTGCTACTGAGTTGGGCATCTCCCAGGAGCGTGTTCATGCCATTATTCACAATGATATTTAAATGACACAGATTGGTGCTCGATGGGTCCCGAAACTTCTTGGAGTTGATCACAAATGACAGCGTCTCAGTATTTGGAGAGGCAGTCTTGGCCATTTTTCTGCAGATCCTGAAAAGTTTCTTCAGCAGTTTGTGACTATGGATGAAACTTGGGTTCATCATTTTCAACCAGAAACCAAAGAACAGTCAAAGCAGTGGAAACATCATGGATCCCCACCTCCAAAGAAAGCAAGGGTGGTTCTGTCTGCAGGAAAAGTGATGGATCTTTTGGGATTCAGAAGGTGTGGTATTTGTAGACTATCTTGAAAAGGGCAGAATGGTCAACAGGGCCTATTACGCTAATCTTGTGAAGCAACTGTGGGTCAAATTGAAGGAAAAGCATCGAGGGAAATTGACGAGAGGAGTCATCTTTCAGTGAGACAATGCTCCAGTTCACAAGTCGGCAGTGGCAATGGCTGGCATTCATGAATGCGGCTTCCAGCTTCTTGAAGATCCTCCTTATTCCCCAGATTTGGCCCCTTCAGACTATTACCTGTTTAGCAAATTCAAAAAGGAGCTCAGTGGTCACAAATTTGCTTCAGATGATGATGTCATTCATGCTGTAGACCACTTTCTACAGGCACAAGGTGCTGACTTTTACAAAGAAGGGATCCGTATCCTCCAGGATCGTTGTACTAAGTGCAGAAACTTGCAAGGGGTCTATGTTGAGAAGTAACCCAAAAAAGTTGTCCACAAATAATCTGTTGCACATTATGCCAAGAACTTATCAATCATCCGTTGTATCTTAGATAGGAATGAGTACCTGCACCACTAAACTTCAAAGTGACTCTGTCTGTTCATATTACACACAACATATTTCTACTGCAATAGATGCTGATACCAAAGGACTAACCAGTGAAAACACCAGAAATAGTGATGCCATTATTTATGCAGATGGATTGGTGGTTTGAGGCAAGATGCATGCCTGGGCATTCACAGTAAACTCAAATGGTAGGACAATGAGAGAAGCCAGCAGCACTTTTCTGCAGCTAGTAGCCTCACAATGAGAACCATGGCTGTGACGAAACCTCTGAACTGGCTCAAGTCACAAAACTGCGCACAAGACTTGATCTTGAGCAGTGAACATGTTAAAGAAAGTTCAGGCCGGCTCTCTTAGGTTACACTTGCTTGAATCCCTGCCATGTCTTGGATCCATTGACTGACCTTCATTTTTCTACTAGACCATGCAGGCGTCAGGAATTGAAAGAGCAGATCAGTTGGTCACCAGAGGAAGGGCAGGCAGTAGATGAAGCAGACATTATCAGAGGAAGGGCAGGCAGTAGATGAAGCAGACATTATCAGAGGAAGGGCAGGCGGTCGGTGGAGCAGACATTATCAGAGGAAGGGCAGGCGGTAGATGAAGCAGACATTATCAGAGGAAGGGCAGGCGGTAGATGAAGCAGACATTATCAGAGGAAGGGCAGGCGGTAGATGAAGCAGACATTATCAGAGGAAGGGCAGGCGGTAGATGAAGCAGACATTATCAGAGGAAGGGCAGGCGGTAGATGAAGCAGACATTATCAGAGGAAGGGCAGGCGGTAGATGAAGCAGACATTATCAGAGGAAGGGCAGGCGGTAGATGAAGCAGACATTATCAGAGGAAGGGCAGGCGGTAGATGAAGCAGACATTATCAGAGGAAGGGCAGGCGGTAGATGAAGCAGACATTATCAGAGGAACATAATCCCCTGGAACTGCAGGCGGATGTTCTTTCCAGCCAGTGCAGTGGCTACTGCATCATGTCAGCTTGGGAGTGGGTCACTGCAGCTATTTTTTCAGTCTATGAGTGTAGGTGAAGGGGAGGGGGGGTTTTACAATATTTCTTTGGCTTATTCCATCTGAATGGGAACTGTAGTGACCTCTGCCCTGTTAGCCGGGCTATGCCTGTTAATGGAGGTACCAGACTAAGAACTATAGTGACCTCTGCCCTGTTAGCCGGGCTATGCCTGTTAATGGAGGTACCAGACTAAGAACTGTAGTGACCTCTGCCCTGTTAGCCGGGCTATGCCTGTTAATGGAGGTACCAGACTAAGAGCTGTAGTGACCTCTGCCCTGTTAGCCGGGCTATGCCTGTTAATGGAGGTACCAGACTAAGAGCTGTAGTGACCTCTGCCCTGTTAGCCGGGCTATGCCTGTTAATGGAGGTACCAGACTAAGAACTGTAGTGACCTCTGCCCTGTTAGCCGGGCTATGCCTGTTAATGGAGGTACCAGACTAAGAACTGTAATGACCTCTGCCCTGTTAGCCGGGCTATGCCTGTTAATGGAGGTACCATACTAAAACTGGAGCAGGTGCTGCTGGTGCTGTCTTACATCTGCGCTAACTGCTGTTGACAAAATGGGTGACCCAGATTTCCACTAAGCAACTCTTCCTTTCACATACATACTTACAAGCCATTGTACGGTTATTAATAGGCCCAACTGCAATATAGTAATAATAATGAAGATACCTGAAATATTAGAAAGTGACACGGAGATACGAAGTATGTAAATATGATAAACAGAATGTTGTATAATGGACTCTCTTGATGCAGTGTTTCTGCCAATAACATTCACCAACACACATTTTGTGCCTCAAATGTTAGAACTGTTTCTGGGTATATTTGACCTGCTGATTCCCAAAATGGCACAATTTTCTCCTATCAGCTCTAGTTTTTGAGATACAGAACGTATGCCATATACCACTCTTCACTCTGCTTGTCCATAACAAGTCAGGATATTTTAATGTTGTGTTTAATATCTTTTAAGCATGAAGGAAACATATTGAAAATTAAAAGAAAAATGTACTACATGAAAATCTACTACATACCAAAAGCATAAGTTTATGATACAAACTTTTCACTCATTGATACAGAAGAAGCTCCTTTTGTAAGACTTCCAAGAACAGGATCTACCAGGACAATCCCACATAAGATTCCAACAGTAGTCTGGCATCATGTGTGCATCCATCTTCTTTGGTATCTGGTTTTCATTTTTTTTATGTCTTGGTGAAATCTTTCATCATGTTCTTTGCTTAAGCCATTAAGGTTCTCTGGAAAGCGATCAGTGTGACTGTGCAGATAATGGATTTTAACACTCATGTTACAGTCAAGCCTGTTGAAAAAGCATATCCTCTGCTAATTGTGCATAGTTGTCTGCCTTCTTGTTGCCAAGAAAGCTTTCCGCAACAAGAACAAATGAAGACCAGGCACATGATTCGATTTCATTCATTGTTATGCAGTATGGGTAATTTATAAGTTGTCTGATCTATGGACCATCGAAAATTCAAAAGTAAGTCCAGGTAACTTATCCACTATGTATTCAGTGTTACTGTATTTATTCAAAACCTTTACAGATTGTTTCATCAGAACTAGCTTTATATGTAGTAGAGGCAATATGAAGGTTCATTGATTAAATTTTTCTCCAAACACTATATATTCCCTCAGAGGGCAATCTTTTCGTATCCAAAGTTCATGTTTGGTTCTACCATCCCAAAGGCATAAAAACCAAGGATACTTTGTGTAGCCACTTTGTTGATCATGAAGAAAATGAACTACATTCAAGACTATTCAAACTCATTGATGTTCTTGGTAATTTATCTTTTCCAAGACTAATTGAGATGGTCCTGTACTCTTCCTTCATCCTAGTGGAATGACCGATTGAAATAGAACCATATTTGTTGCCATTAGTTAAAAAGAACACATTTTGAACTAAGTTTTGAATTGTCGATCAAAAAGTACCACTCATTTGGGTTATATTCTGAAAGGCCAGTTTTCTTCACAAGTTTTCCGATGTCATTGTAGAATACTAAGTTGTTGTCTTCGGTAAAGAACGGTAGCAAATCCTTTCTCTCCTTCAATAAAATGTAATTTTCATTCCAGGCTGAAGTATATTCTTTTCCTTTAGTCTGGAGACAAGCAGTTCAGAAGATTCCTTGGAAAGATTTAAGTCCCTGTCAGTTCATTCTGATCAAAACGATCACTGTGTGAAGTTGTTTGGAATTCACTGTCACTTCCCCACACTTTCTTTACCTTGTGTGATATCAGACATGCAAGACACATCCTCTGAGAACTGTGGTATTTAAAAGAAAGGTGGAATGAGTACAAGATCTGAGTGTGGAACAGGTCTCCTGGCTGAAGGTAGATCAGGGTAAGACCACTTGTCATGATTATTTTGATTGATGTCTATGATATTAACAATATGAAATTAACTCATTGAAGTGGTTTTTCAGTTCCCTCCACACCATTGGTACTCCAAATTTCAGGCAGCTTCTCTTTCCATTTGTCCACTGGCACAAATGCTATGTACAAGTTTTGCATACATTATGAGGAGCTCATGGCTTATCTTGATCTCCAATGCTTGACACCAAAATAACCTACACATGCTTTATTTTTTCAAACTGAGGTTTCCTACTTGCTTTCAGTGTGTACTCCCCACAGATATAGTAAAATACATTTATATGATTCAGGTAGCTCCGTCCTGAAGTAGCCATAACCTCTACGGTGTTTGATTTTCAAAAATGAAATGATATGAGTGGGAATATACACACACTGCCTATACAATCATAACTATTATACAGCGCAACTGTTTTAAATAGATCAGGTTGAGAAACCTTTGAAATACAAATTTATGTAGTCTATGAAAACCATGATTTACTATATTAATTTTTTGCACATAATTTTGTGATAAAACAGGACAAAAATGATTGCATCTTTTGAGCTGTACATTTTTTATGCCAGTGTGCATTATAGGAAAGGAAGTAGACAATTAGTTGTGAAACAAAGGTCACTGTACAGAAAAGAAATGTGGGTAAATTAAATACATACATTTCCTGTTCAATAAGACAGCTTTTTGTGACATCCTAATTCTGCAGAAGAGATTTGTTAAAGAGCAGACTAAAATTTTATAAATTCAGCTATATCTAAGAAACTAGAGCTGATGCCATCTATCTAATTCAATTTTCTGAATGCTCCAGATAACTCCAAGAAAAGATCTTTAACCAAGGCACCAAGAAAAGAAAACATTTTTTTTACCATTATGTGTGATGAAAAGTGAGTGTATGGGTATGACTTAGAACAAAGCTGATATCATCCCAATGGAGAACGTCATCATCTCCTTTATTGAAAGTGGTGGGCCAGGTGAAGTCCAATGTCAAAGCCATGTTGATTGTATTCTTCAACATTGATGGACTTGTTCATCATAAATACATCCTTAGGTAGAAAGCAAGACACTTAATACAGAATTCTACACACAGTACCACATTGCAACACTGTGCATATTGTCCTGAGAAGTGGCATACCAGCAATTAGATGCTTTACCATTACATTGCCCCAGCACATATGTCTGTCAGAATAAATGAATTTTTGGTGAAACATCATATTCCATTGCTTCCACACCCTCCATTCTCACCTGACCTTGTTCTCTGTGACGACTTCTTGTTCCCACATCTGAGGAAAACATTGAAAGGGTCCCTGATTCAGTGAAGTTGAAGAGATTCAAACAAACATGACAAGACAAATGAGGGTTATCTCACAAATTAACTTCCAGAGGTGCTTCCATAAATGTAAGACCGCTTCATTAAGTGTATACAATCACAAGGAGACTACTTTGAAGGAGACTAGACCAAGAAGCCAGTAAATATGTTCATTTATTTAAGAGAACTGAGTCCCAGAACTTTGTGAACAGCCCTTGTATTATGAGATTTTATAGCACACATTATTTTATGTATGTTTGTTAGCAAGTAAGTAAGTGGTATCTACATCACACTGACTCAACCTTTAGAAGAGATTTGCTTAGATTGTAGCATTTAATCATATTAAATTGTAAAGCTTGCATCATTATTGCATTTTTCAGGTAGTTTTCATGCTAGTCAGTTTATGTTTGTAAATAACAAGCTACCAAGTATTAATGTCACACAATAAAACCAACAACATTGAACAGAAAAAATCCCCGCTTTAGAAAAAAAATGGTTCAAAATGCCAGATAAGAATTTGGTCCACAAAAAGAATAATTTCCAAAGATTGGGAAGTAACTGCACTTATCATTTTGTGAGAAGTAGTTATACACTTTGTTTTATGAGAAGTAACAATGAATGTTACATCACACCAGAAGTATGTTGACTTGTAGGAAAAGCTTTTTAGTTTGTTTTTATTTGTGTGTTCTTTTATTTTACATCTTTAGATGTTGTTGAGTCCGCTATATTTGTCATCTTTAGTTAGATGAGCTTGGCATATTTATCATCTTTAGTTAGATGAGCTTGGCATATTTGTCATCTTTAGTTAGATGAGCAGCTTGGCATATTTATCATCTTTAGTTAGATGAGCTTGGCATATTTATCATCTTTAGTTAGATGAGCAGCTTGGCATATTTATCATCTTTAGTTAGATGAGCAGCTTGGCATATTTATCATCTTTAGTTAGATGAGCAGCTTGGCATATTTATCATCTTTAGTTAGATGAGCAGCTTGGCATATTTATCATCTTTAGTTAGATGAGCAGCTTGGCATGTTTGATGTATTGCATTTTCTTGTGTTATTGTTTGGATACTCTAATATTGTAGAGGACACAGACTTGGACCCAGCAGATGGTATGCATGCAGATACTTTTCTTCCCAGCCTGCCCCTAACCTCATAAACCCCAGCCTCACCTCTTCTTGTCCTGCTTTGTTCGTTCCTGTCTACAGTGAGAACTCTACCTAATCACTAATTTGTTTTCTTGGATAATTATATTATTTTTATTTTGTAAAATAAACTCTTGAAAGTAACTTGTTTGTTTAGATGCTTTAACTTTTATTTCACATGTGCTTCACAGTAAGCACTCCTTGTTCAAGTTTTTTTTTTTTTTTTTAACCTGAGCATGATATGAAACATATATCTTCATTCACATTTCAGCATCCAGTCCTTTCACATTATAAACAGGCTGAAATATGCTGTCAATATTTTATTGTGTGTTTCTTTGAGATTTGTAAAGCCTCATTTCTCTTGTTAATTATTTGTATTCTACATCTGCCCAGCTGACTGGTTCAGAAGTTTTCTTTATAAATCTTGTGCGCTACAAAACAGCTTTCATTACACTTGGAAAAATAGTTATATACTCAGTTTGACAAATGAAAGGACATAGACATTTTATTTTCAGTTCCTAGCTTACAGCCTACATCAGCCAGTGCTTTTTTTTTTTTTTAACTTTTAAATCTGGTTTTTAATTTGATTTTCACCTCTCAGTTTGATAAATTCTTGTTAAATAAGTGGAGAATAGGAAGTTAGATCAGTAAACATTCTAATGGTAGTAATCTGTTTACTGTTAACATTACTCATGTTAGTAATCTCAGTAATTATTGTCAACATTATTCATGTTAGTAGTCCCTAAATTTGATGTTAATGTTACTCACATTGGTAGTTCCTAAATTTGATGCTAACATCATTCACATTAGTAGTCCCTAGATTTTTTTTAACATTAGTCAAATTAATAGTCTGTAAATTTGTTAACATTACCCATGGTACTTGTCCTTAGATGTGTTGTTAACATTATTTACATTAGTAGTCCCTAAATTTGTTGTTAACATTACTCATGTTAGTAGTCCCTAAATTTGTTAAAATTACTAACGTTAGCTGTCCCTACATTTGTTGTTAACATTACTCACAGTAGTTGTCTCTAAACTCGTTGTTAACATTACTCACGGTAGTAGTCCCCAAAGTTGTTGTTAACATTACTCATGGTAGTAGCCCCTAAAGTTGTTAAAATTACTCACGGTAGTAGTCCCTAAAGTTGTTAACATTATTCATGGTGGTAGTATCTAAGTTTTTACTAACATTACTCATGTTAATAGTCTCTATAGTTAGCTCAGTGAAAGCCATATCTTAGATTAGCCCGTATTTATGATTTCATACCTCTGACCTGAAAAACAAACCTACAGACATTAGGGCATCACAGAATATCCCCAAGGGTCTGTCATGGCATTGGCCTGCATCTGAGTAATGCAAAATGTTATATCTCTTTACCTTTCAAAAGATTCTAATCTTCCCACAAGTAGAAGATGTACACTATAATCCACTAGCTACTCACTGTCTTTGAGTTTCCCAGCCTTCAGTAAATCTGATGTATATTGTGATATTAGAAAAAATGGCAGATAGAAGCTTGCATCCAAATACTTTATTTTTCAAGATTAATTGCGCTGACATTCTCTACTTTATGCATTTAGGTGTTGTGCTAAAAAATTTAAATGCAGAAATTTGTAATATGCTAATGGGGCGTTTGAAAACAAATGTGTAAGGAAAATACTCAGCATCAAGTGGAATGAGTTCAAGAACAATGCAGAGATAAGACAGATGACTGACCAACAACCAGTCTCATGGGTGATCAGGAAAAGGAGATGGACATATGTTGGTCACGTGATGAGAAGAAATGATCAGATAATCCCAGAACAAGCTATCAAGTGGAACACAACAGGCCAAAGAAAAAGAGGCAGACCACGTGAAACTCTGAAGAGGACATTGTTAAGAGAGGCCAAATTAACAGGCATAAAATCCTTTGATGAGGTTGAAAGACTCGTCGAAGACGGGAAAAATTGGCAAACTACTTTGCGAGCCCTATGTGACGTTTAACGGCACTGGAAGGATATAAGTTATAAGAATGGGGCGTTAAAAGGAGGGGGGTGAGTTGTCTAGAGCCAGAAGAAAATTGTTGGTAAAATTTAATTGTAGCCATGAGGTCTAATGTTAGGTTGGCTGCAATATTTGAGAATCTGTGTGTATTGTCAGTAGTCAGTCAGTCCAGGATAAAATGTTTGGCTAGTGTGGGAAATAAATAGACAGTAATGTGAGGAGAATCAGATGAATTTATCATTCATTCTTTGATTTTAAATAGTGGTAACTCGCCTGCCTGATAAAATTAGTCTAACAGTAGTTGTTTTTGTTTAAATTAGACCAGTTTTATGTTGTCATGGTTTGAAGAAGGAAAACTTTACATTCCTTAAGTTCATGTGGTGTAAGAAAACATTACATAAGAAAATAAAAATGTTAAATTTGCTAGATCTGAAGAAATGTCTGTTAAGAAGACTGTTAGATACTTTATATTTTATGATAAGAGGAGTGTTAGATTCATTCATTCATTTGCATGTCCGTTGCGGAACTTTGCCTCCATAACAGCACTCCTGTAGGCCTCTCGGTTGTGAGCAAGATGGCCTGCTGCTGCTGCATCTATTTGCAGATCGTCACCGATGTCTTGCAGCCGTCTTCGTTTTGGTCTTCCTCTTTTTCTTTTTCCCATTATGTATCCTTCCAATACGGTCTTCTCTAAATTATCATGACGTTTAATGTGTCCAAAATATTTAAGTTTTCTCTCTTTAATCCTCTTTACTAGCCAGCCTTCTTCAATGTTAAGCTCTTGTAGTATAGATATATTTGTTCTTTTTTGTGTCCACGATATTTGGAGAACTCTTCTGTAGCATTTACATTCAAAAGCATTTATGTGTTTCTCAGCTGTTTTTTAAGTGTCCAGGTCTCACAGGCATATATTGCGATGGGAAAGATGCATGCCCTTAAAAATCTTATTTTTGTGGTTCTGTCTGCTCCTCTCCACAGATTCTTTATTTGTTTTACTTTCTGAAGAGTGATAGATGTCCTCCTTTTAATTTCCCTCATTGTATTACCATTATTAGTAGTGATCCAAGATATTAAAAACTCTCCACTTCTTCCAGTTTTTCCTCATTGATACATATTTCAGCTGCCTTGTTTGTTTTGTCAGTTGTCATCAGTTTAGTTTTCTTTGCATTAAGATAGAGATTCTGCTCTTCACTGTTCTTACAGACTGACATAATTAGTTTTTCCATTCCTTTTTGTGTTGTGGACAGTAATACTGTGTCATCAGCATATCTAATCTCTGGTATTTCATAACCTCCAATTGTTATGGCATTATAATATTCTTTGTCTACATCTTCTCTAACATTCCTCATTATATTTTCAGTATACAAGTTAAATAAGTAGGGTGACAGTGTGCACCCCTGACAGACCCCTTGCTTTATGTCAAACCAAGTTGTTGTTTCACCATTTATTCTTACTGCTGCCTGTTGGTCTAGATACAGCAGTGATGTTAATTGTATAAAATGTGATGGAAATCCCATTTTTTCCATTATTTCCCAAAGTTTCTGGTGTTTTACACAATCAAATGCCTTTGAGTAATCTATAAAGGATAAATATAGATTCACATTAAACTCTCTGCATTTCTCTACTATTAATCTTATATTGAATATATGATCTCTTGATCCTTTCCTTGAGAGTGTTAGATACTTTATATTTTATGGTAAGAAGACTGTTAGATTTTTTATATTTTATGATAAGAAGAGTGTTAGATTCTTTATATTTTATGATAAGAAGAATGTTAAATTCTTTATATTTTATGATAAGAAGATATATAGATTCTTTATATTTTATAATGATAGAAGTGTTTTAATGAGAGGAGTGTTAGATTCTTTATATTTTATAATAATGAGTGGAGTGTTAGATTCTTTACATATTAAGATAAGTTGGGCATTTGTTATATTCTTAAAGATAGGTGTATAACACATTTAGGCTCTGAATTTATATATATTCTTTAGTGTTTTGATTATATTGCTAACTTTTAATACAGCCACTTGAGTTGATGGTATTGCTGAACTTTGAGTGATGGCTGAGTTATTATGGTATTGATGATTGAAGATTTTCTTTGATTAATACTCTTCATTATAATGTTGATGACAAAGTGTTCTCCATTTTACTGTAGTCTTTAGTGTTCTTTTATATGATCGTTAGGTTGACTTTCTCTCACTTCTGTTTTAGGCTGTGGCGTGACAACATTTTGATATTCCTTGTCACTTTTTAAATTTACGAGAACGCATTACTATGTTCTTTTTGTTCACTTCAGCATTTCAGAATGTCACTACATGTGGTGCTATATCGTTCACCGCAAGACTGAAATTTTGACACACAAAATCACTATAGAATTTGGATGGTTTATTCTTTAATCAGATTATAGTTCACTTTTAATACTTATAAAATGAAATTCACAAATATGAAATTAAGGCATCTCCGAAAGCATTCATAAAATGAAATTCACAAATATGAAATTAAGGCATCTCCGAAAGCATTTTACACAAAGTTTCAAAAATATAAAAATCTTCTGCATTTCTCACACAGAACTAATAACCGCTTTTCTGCTTGAAATGCTGTCTTCTGTCTGTCCTAAAGCACTTCTGATTCTAAACTGATCTCCTGAATAACTATTGGCTCCACTTGTCCACTGTTCATTCTGTTGTTGCTCTCCTATCTTTCTTCTTTGTGCCTGTCACTGTATTCCTCGCTTGAAGAACATATTGAAAAGCAGAAACCATTAATACTGAATTTCATAGATTTTAAGAAGGCATTTGATAGCATACACAGAGATTCATTATGGAGAATTTTATGTCTATATGGAATACCATCTAAAATTGTCAACATCATTAAGGACTTATACAATGGATATGGTTGTGCAGTCAAGACAGAAGAAGGGATGAGTGAATGGTTCCAGATTGAAACGGGCGTGAAACAAGGATGTATACTGTCTCCTTTACTTTTTGGGATTACAATAGACTTCATAATGAAAAAATGCTGCACAGGTAACACAGGTATTGACTGGGTACATGGGACCCAACTAGAAGATCTTGATTTTGCTGATGACATAACTCTTATCAGTAATAATGTGAATTCCATGCAAGAAAAAACAGATAGCCTATCTTCACTGGCTAGCAAAATAGGACTTGAAATTAACGAAGACAAAACAAAAATAATGAAAATTCCCATCAATCAAAATGGAAAAATACACATAGAAGGGACAGATATTGAAGAAGTCAATCAATTTGCATACCTTGGCAGCTACATAGACCAGGATGGTGACACTAGAAAGGAAGTTAGGATCAGAATTGCAAAAGCAGCATCAATCTTCAAGAATCTTGAGAACATATGGAATTCAAAAGTTATAAGCACAAAAACCAAGTTAAGACTATTCAATTCAAATGTAATATCCACCCTCATTTATGCATGCGAAAGCTGGAAAACAACTAAAGAAATAGACAAGAAATTAGACTCTTTTGAAAACAAATGCCTAAGGAAAATACTCGGCATCAAGTGGAATGAATTCAAGAACACTGCAGAGATAAGACAGATGACTGAACAACAACCAGTCTCACGGGTGATCAGGAAAAGGAGATGGACATATGTTGGCCACTTGATGAGAAGAAATGAGCAGAGAATCCCAAAACAAGCTATCAAGTGGAACACAACAGGCCGAAGAAAACGAGGCAGACCGCGTGAAACTCTGAAGAGAACATTATTAAGAGAGGCCAAGTTAACAGGCATAAAATCCTTTGTTGAGGTTGAAAGACTCGCCGAAGACAGGAAAAATTGGCGAACTACTTTGCGAGCCCTATGTGACGTCTAACGGCACGGGAAGGATATAAGATATAAGATAAGTATTCCTCGTCTTCCTTCTCTGTTTTCTCTCTGTTATGCTATTCTTATTCTCTCTAAAACCACATGCCTGGCTTATATATCATAAGCCAGTTGTCCAATAGGATACACCCAGATATTAGGGTTAGGGTCAGCTTGACTATTCATGTGTGCAAATTGTGTCCTAAGATTAACAAATATGCCTCACCTGTCAGTAATTTTGTTCCATCAAATCAGTCTATTCAGTTTTCAGGTATCAAGTGTTTGCCATACCTGTAAGGGATATCTGTTTACACAGTGTCCGCCTGTCTGTCTCAGTACATTCTGTTGTTATCCGAGTAAACCCTAGTTCATATTTTGGGTGTGTTTCCTTAATCTGTCCTATATTATCTGCGTTCGTCATGTCAGCATTTCTAAGTATGTACTTAATTCTATCGTAATAATACTAATACCATGGGAGTGTTCCTCTCCCACTTGTTTTCAAATTTTCCATTGTTTCTGACCTAATTTCTTCTCATCAATAATAATCATAACTATAATAAAAGTGTTAATAGTAATATAATATTGTTACAAGTGGAGCGTTTGTTAGATTCTTTACGCTAAGAAAATGAGAATGTTAGTTTTTTTTTTTTTTTGCATTGTAAGAAACATAGAAAGTTAGATTCTTTATATTTTGAGATACGTGGAGTGTTAGATTCTTTACATTTTACGATAATGCAGGATGTTAGATTATTTACATTTTGCGATATGTGGTATGTTAGATTATTTACATTTTGTGATATGTGGGATGTTAGATTATTTACATTTTGCGATATGTGGGATGTTAGATTATTTACATTTTATGATATGTGGGATGTTAGATTACTTACATTTTACAATATGTGGGATGTTAGATTCTTTACATTTTATGATATGTGGGATGTTAGATTATTTACATTTTATGTGTAGGATGTTAGATTATTTACATTTTACAATTTGTAACATGTTAGATTCTTTACATTTTACGATATATGGGATGTTAGATTATTTACATTTTGCGATATGTAGGATGTTAGATTATTTATATTTTAAGATATGTGAAATGTTATTTACATTTTAAGAAAATGAAACTTTAGAATACTAACATTCATGTTTATGTGAATAATTTCACAAGACTCAGACAGACAAGACAGTTAAAAATGAAACTTTAGAATACTAACATTCATGTTTATGTGAATAATTTCACAAGACTCAGAAGGGCCAGACAGTTAAAAAATAATGTCCAGAGCATGGTGATTTCATGTAACAGTTGCTTTAAGTATATCGGACATGCTGCTGATATATGTCTTATGATTTGAATTAAGGTGCACTTTCAATCTTTTTGCTTTACTTTCACAGCATTGAAGAGCTATGCTGATGCAGCACATGATGAGTACATGCATCAGTGTGATGATGATGTACACAGCCTTAAGTCTGAGGATAATAAATCACCAGGTGCTGCAAGTGACCAGGAGACAGAGCTCATAGATGTCTCACACAATCAGGCTTCTCATGGATTTGGACATTCCCACAGTTCACATGGTCATGCTCACACTGTTCCTAATTCAGTATCTGCTGTTGCGTGGATGGTTATTTTAGGTAAATGCCATCATCATCATTATCATCATCATCATCACCATCATCAGTTTAGAGAATATTTGTTTACTCTCAGGTTACCTTAACCTGTTCCACTTTAGCATTTTCTCTGAGCATTCTAAACTAAAACATGTCAGACAAAACTAGAAGTTATTTACTTTCAGCATGTTAAAACATGTCAGACAAAACTACGAGGGGCGTTCAGAAAATAATGCACTACATTGTTTTTTTTCAGCTAATATTGAAGATAGAAGTGTGAAATTTTGCACACTTTAAACATGGTCTGTTCCGATTGTGTGAACCAGATTACACTGCAACCGGCCAAAGAATATGACTGCTCTAACCGTTGAAATGGAGCGTGTTAGCAGCTTGCGGTATAAGCAGGTAGTTGTTATAGAATTTCTTGTTGTAGAGAAGGAAACTGTTGCAAACATTCACAGGCGTCTGTGTGATGTGTATGGAAGTTTTGCAGTCGACAGGATGTAGCAGTATTTTACTGTTTATCATTTAAGGCACCACTGAAATAGTATTGGCGCAAACTAAAATGGGTTCTAGGCTACATCTGAAATTGTTTTCTATTGGGTTGATTAAATCTTCTTGTGGAGTACAGTTTCATCTTAGAAATTTCTTCTTGTTGTTGGTGTTATAGAACAACCTGATTTTCTATGTTACACACTGAGAAAACCCAGCAAGACTCTCAGGCTTCCAACTCCACAGAATAATGCTGATACAACAACTTAACAGAACTTGGTAGTCTTCCAACATAACAGAACTTGTCAAACAATGAGAATCCCAACAAAGCCAATTGGTGTAGTTATATCTTCAGACAACACACGTTTATTGATGGAAAAAATGAGGGGTGAAATTATGAGGATGGAAACGTAGCCATCAGGCTGAACAGAAATTACAATGACAATGCCCGGCGTGAGAGAACTCTACGCCATATGGGCGAAAACCTTACAATATCCTTATACATATAAAACCATACTTACAACGTTCCACCCGAACTACCTCTGCCATCACAAGAAAACCTAAATCCTCCAACTAACTACCAAAAAACTACCACTACTAAAAACTGTTCCTAACAAGACTCCATCTACATCAAACTAGTATGGTTCTTCCTACACACAAACAAATAAGGTTCTTCCTACACACAAACAAATAAGGTTCTTCCTACACACAAACAAATAAGGCTCTCCCTACAACAAACAAGTAAGGCTCCCCCTCTGACTAATCGTGAGTGGTATTTATACTATCCCTACCCACTCAGTTTTCTCCATGCTGCACGCTTATCACAAGACCACCGCTCAGTTGTCTCAACCATCCTACCTTTCAAACAAGAATACTCACTCTATTAATTAATTCCTAAATACCAATCCTGGTTATAACCCCTAGCTAAGCGCATACTGCTATAAGGAGTACAGTTAGTCGCTGGGTTCAAAGAATCAAAAAGTGGAGATAAGGAGTTGCATGATCGGCTGCACTGTGGACATCTACAGCCACCAAGGCAGAAATGTTGAAATGTGCTGAGGGCATTATTCTTACTGATAGGCGTATCACTACTCAAAATTGGCCTTAAAGCTGTCAGTCAACAATGGTAGTGCAAATGCAGTTATAAAAGCTCTCGGATTTTCTAAGGTTTGCGCAAGATGGGTTCCTTGAAGTCTCACAAAAGAACATCGATTGCAAAGGAAAGCAATTTCTTCTGAATTGTTGGAGCATTTCATTGCTGAGGGAGAGAATTTTTTGGCTAAGATCGTAACAGGTGACGAAACCTGGGCACATCAGTTTGAATTTGAGACAAAAAGACAATCATTGGAGTGGTATCATCCGCAGTCACCACGAGGAAAGAAATTCAAGACAGCTCCTTCAGCTGGAAAGGTCATGATCACTGTCTTTTGGGACATTGAAGGTGTGATTCTTGTGGATGTTATGCCAAGAGGAGAGACAGTCAGTTCACAAACTTACTTTAAGACATTGAAAAAACTTGGCGTTTTCGCAGAGTTCGACTGCAAAAGAATCCAGCAGACCTTCTTCTCCCTTATGACAATGCGTGCCTTCACACAAGTCTGGCAACACTGGAAGCAGTCCAAAAGTGGGCTGGACTGTGCTACCCCATCCACCCTATAGTCCTGATGTGGCTTCCTCTGATTTCAGTCTGTTTGGTCTACTTAAAGATGCACTTCGAGGGATAAGATTTGAAGATGATGAAGGAGTGATTCATGCAGCAAAGAAATGGCTACGTAATCAAGAGAAAATCTGGTATGGGCTAGGAATACATGCACTTGATTTGTGCTGGCGTAAAGCCGTACAAGTTTATGGGGATTATGTTGAATAATACTGATGTTTACATGACATACCAATGTATTTTGTGTATAAATTTCATGCTTTTTGAATAAACAGCTCATGAGAAAATGATGTGGTGCATTACTTTCTGAACACGCATCGTAGAATCCATTCACTGCATACTTCTGATCTTCTGAGTAAACATATTCAGACATAAGCATGAATAATGTGAAGGACAATGAGAATCCCAACAAAGCCAATTGGTGTAGTTATATCTTCAGACAACACACATTTATTGATGGACAAAATGAGGGGTGAAATTATGAGGATGGAAACGTAGCCATCAGGCTGAACAGAAATTACAATGACAATGCCCGGCGTGAGAGAACTCTACGCCATATAGGCGAAAACCTTACAATATCCTTATACACATAAAACCATACTTACAACGTTCCACCCGAACTACCTCTGCCATCACAAGAAAACCTAAATCCTCCAACTAACTACCAAAAAACTACCACTACTGAAAACTCTTCCTAACAAGACTCCATCTACATCAAACTAGTAAGGTTCTTCCTACACACAAACAAATAAGGCTCTCCCTACAACAAACAAGTAAGGCTCCCCCTCTGACTAATCGTGAGTGATATTTATACTATCCCTACCCACTCAGTTTTCTCCATGCTGCACGCTTATCACAAGACCACCGCTCAGTTGTCTCAACCATCCTACCTTTCAAACAAGAATACTCACTCTATTAATTAATTCCTAAATACCAATCCTGGTTATAACCCCTAGCTAAGCGCATACTGCTATAAGGAGTACAGTTAGTCGCTGGGTTCAAAGAATCAAAAAGTGGAGATAAGGAGTTGCATGATCGGCTGCACTGTGGACATCTACAGCCACCAAGGCAGAAATGTTCAAATGCGCTGAGGGCATTATTCTTACTGATAGGCGTATCACTACTCAAAATTGGCCTTAAAGCTGTCAGTCAACAATGGTAGTGCAAATGCAGTTATAAAAGCTCTCAGATTTTCTAAGGTTTGCGCAAGATGGGTTCCTTGAAGTCTCACAAAAGAACATCGATTGCAAAGGAAAGCAATTTCTTCTGAATTGTTGGAGCATTTCAGTGCTGAGGGAGAGAATTTTTTGGCTAAGATCGTAACAGGTGACGAAACCTGGGCACATCATTTTGAATTTGAGACAAAAAGACAATCATTGGAGTGGTATCATCCACATTCACCACGAGGAAAGAAATTCAAGACAACTCCTTCAGCTGGAAAGGTCATGATCACTGTCTTTTGGGACATTGAAGGTGTGATTCTTGTGGATGTTATGCCAAGAGGAGAGACAATCAGTTCACAAACTTACTTTAAGACATTGAAAAAACTCAGCGTTTTCGCAGAGTTCGACTGCAAAAGAATCCAGCAGACCTTCTTCTCCTTTATGACAATGCGTGCCTTCACACAAGTCTGGCAACACTGGAAGCAGTCCAAAATTGGGCTGGACTGTGCTACCCCATCCACCCTATAGTCCCGATGTGGCTTCCTCTGATTTCAGTCTGTTTGGTCCACTTAAAGATGCACTTCGAGGGATAAGATTTGAAGATGATGAAGGAGTGATTCATCCAGCAAAGAAATGGCTACGTAATCAAGAGAAAATCTGGTATGGGCTAGGAATACATGCACTTGATTCGTGCTGGCGTAAAGCCGTACAAGTTTATGGGGATTATGTTGAATAATACTGATGTTTACATGACATACCAATGTATTTTGTGTATAAATTTCATGCTTTTTGAATAAACAGCTCCTGAGAAAATGATGTGGTGCATTACTTTCTGAACACCCATCGTAGAATCCATTCACTACATACTTCTGATCTTCTGAGTAAACATATTCAGACATAAGCATGAATAATGTGAAGGAAAATGAAAATAAACTTAAGATCCTTTGGCCTGATATAGTACTTTCATTGACCAAAGGAGTTTACTTTGATCTTTTATATGTTGAACATTTCTCTAGAAATGTTTTGTTGTCATTTTGCCAGGATGAAATGAACATAGTTCAGTAGTTCAAGTCCTAAGTTTATTGTAGAGGGATTTCTCATACTGTTGTGATCTGCTTGCTTGATGATGTCACTTTTTCCATTGTCTTTGATGCCTTGTCCTCCCTTTCGTTTCTAATTACGAGGTGCAATTGTGATTTTGTGAACTGAGACCATGACAGATATATCAGAGGACTTGGAAGTGATATTTAACATTTCAATAACAGTACAGGTATACCAGAGGTCTTGGAAGTGATATCTAGCATTTCATTAACAGTACAAGTATACCAGAGGTCTTGGAAGTGATATCTAGCATTTCATTAACATTACAGGTATACCAGAGGTCTTGGAAGTGATATTCAACATTTCATTAACAGTACAGGTATACCATAGAACTTGGAAGTGATATCTAGCATTTCAGTAATAGTACAGGTATACCAGAGGTCTTGGAAGTGATATCTAGCATTTCATTAACAGTACAAGTATACCAGAGGTCTTGGAAGTGATATCTAGCATTTCATTAACAGTACAAGTATACCAGAGGTCTTGGAAGTGATATCTAGCATTTCATTAACAGTATAGGTATACCTGAGGACTTTGAACAAACAAAACAACAAATAAAAGCATGAAAAATGTATGAAAAATATACAGATGTAGCTTTTTGGCCTCCTCCAACGAAATTTTGTGCCAAACTTTCTTACAAAGAGGAGGCTAAAAGGCTAAGTCTGTATATTTTTCATACGTTTTTCATGCTTTTATCTGTTGTGTTGTTTTTGTATGTGATCCTTAAAAAAGGCTTCTGCCGAAATATTGGATTGTTTATGTCCTTAATTTATGTACTCATTTTGCTTTCTGCCGTTCTTGTTTCTGCCTACTTTTCTCACTCTTTCTATATTTTTTGTAAAACCGTACCATGCACCCACCTATTTTCAATAATCTGATCATCTGTGTAGTATTGAGTCCATGTTGTTATTTCACAAACCCATTATTTATAAGTAATGAAACAAAATGTGTAATATATTTAGGATTGTTTATAAATAATGAAAGAAAAGCTGTAATATATTTAGAAGTTAATGCTTTTTTTGGGGAATATTCCTACAGTGAAAGTTTTTTGTGTGTATGTGTGTGTCTGGTTAGGTGACGGCATTCACAACTTTAGTGATGGCTTGGCTATTGGTGCTGCATTTGCAAATAGCATTACTGGTGGCTTCAGCACTTCTGTTGCTGTTTTCTGTCATGAATTACCGCATGAAATTGGTGAGTACACGATTATGAGTTTATGACTAGAAACATGCCAGCACAGAATGCTTGGACAGGTCACTACCAAACTTCAGTACCCTGGCAGTCACAGAACAGGGAGACTGGAGAAATATTGATTTCTTTCTAAGACAACACATACAACTTTACACTACCATCATATAAATATTGTGTCCTCACTAACTGGAGAAGGAAACAACAGAAACAAGACAACTATACAAGTATGTGCGCAGACTGTAGGAAACAACAGAAACAAGACAACTATACAAGTATATGCACAACATGTACAGTAGAGAACGCACTGAAGCATAATGAACCTTAGAAAAATCACACAATAATGGCATTCAAATAATCATTTAGAACTTTAACAGAAATAACACAGTCAGGATAATATTCAAATAATGGAGGATTTTAATGTAGAAATAGGCACTAATAGATCACGTAGGACAGCCAGAAAAATGAAGTAATTTACATGGAAACTGCAGAAAATTAAGAATCAGATGAAGCTATAATGGAAAGACAGTAAAGTTAGAGAGCTTGACAACCACTGGAAAATTGAAGGAAAAAAATAGGTAAGGTAAAAAATATTTGAATTAACTGACAGAGTGGCACAAGACATAGCACTTTGACAAGGTTAAGGTTGTGATTGACATTAAAAAACAATGAAGTAACAGTGCTTTTACTCCATGTCAGTTTAATTGTACATTCAGCATGGACTTTGTGCTTCACCATACATAGACAGGAGAATATAGATTGAGATTTATATCTCTGCTCAGTCTTCAGTAAAATCTTCACAGGCAACTTACACGCTCATTATAAGTGGCATGAGTCAGACGTTTCTGCCATGCTTGTCTAGTGGGAGTAGGAAGCAGTTACTGATGTTTTTATATCAATCATATTGTTATTAGAGAGCAACTCAAGCCAGTGCTGGGGTCATTGTATGAAAATTAGAATACTTGCACTTATGTTGAGAGATGAACTATCCACAGCTCCTGACATTTGTTGACCAGGAAAGATGTAGATAATTAAACCAAATTCTGCTCCAAATAAACAGCAAGATTCTATGCTTTTTCTTGGTCAGGTGATTTTGCTGTCTTGCTGCGTGCTGGTATGCCAGCCAAACAGGCTATACTCTACAACTGCTTGTCCTCATTACTGTGTTTTATTGGCATGTTGATTGGTGTTGCTATTGGTAACATTGCGTCAGCTTCACTGTGGATATTTGCTGCAGTTGGAGGCATGTTCTTATACATTGCTCTTGTGGATATGGTGAGTGTTTGAAATGTTGATACATTATATGTTAATTTATACAGTAAAATACTAAATTTAACAAGACAAACTGTTGTATTTAAAACAGTGGTAAGTGACTGGTGGTGAGTGACCGGTGGTAAGTGACTGGCATGAAGACAGTGGTAGGTGACTGGCATTAAAACAGTGGTAGGTGACTTGCATTAAAATAGTGGTAGGTGACTTGCATTAAAATAGTGGTAGGTGACTTGCATTAAAATAGTGGTAGATGACTTGCATTAAAATAGTGGTAGGTGATCGGCATTAAATAGTGGTAGGTGGCTTGTATTAAAATAGTGGTAGGTGACTGGCATTAAAATAGTGGTAGGTGACTGGCATTAAAATAGTGGTAGGTGACCGGCATTAAAATAGTGGTAGGTGACCGGCATTAAAACAGTGGTAGGTGACTGGCATTAAAACAGTGGTAGGTCTTCTTCTTCTTCTTCTTCGTTCGCATTGTCTGTCTATATCTGCAGTCCTGTCTCTTGGATAAATTTCACTGTTTTTTGTAACTCATGTATGGAACCGTAGAGCTTATCTTCTTTAGTGGTTTCACTGGGCCAGTAATTATTTCTCAGTGTCTCGTAGTTGATGCAGTTCTGGAGGATATGTTCCACAGTTTGGGGCACCTGGGCACATGTACATAGATTAGTAGTACCAACCTTAAACTTTGTATACATATGACTTCGGAGTCGGCTGTGTCCTGTTCGGAGACGGAAGATAGTGACTTGTTCCTTTCTGTTTAGCATGTGATAGTCATCATGTGGTGGTGTTTGTGGCTTCCTGTAGGTTTTTATCATGCTTTTCTTCTGATTATAGGTGATTGGTATGTCTGGTTGCTCCATTTCAGTGCCCTCTTTGGCCAGATGGTCAGCTTTCTCATTGCCTGGTATCCCACAGTTGGAGGGAATCCATTGCAAAGTGACTCCATGTTGTAAGCCAATTTTTGACAAGGCATCTTTAAGGTCTGGTAGTTTGTTGCACTGAAGAGCTTCCAGTACTGATCTTGCATCTGTGAGAATTACTACAGGACATGTATCAATTCTGGAGTCTGATAGTTTTTCAACTGCAGCAATAATTGTCCTAACTTCTGCATCAAAGTTGTTGCAGTATTTACCAGTGGGTATGGAAATCTTGTCAGTGGTGTTGTTTGGATATTCAATATATGCTCCTGCCCCTCCATTCTTTATGGCATTATGTGCAGATCCATCTGTATACACACGTATCCAGGTGTCACATGGATATTTGTCATCTAGAACACTAAGTGTGGCTGTTGATCTTACAAGACTGCTCTGCATCTCACCATTCTGCACACCTTTCACTTCAGTCTGAATAGTTATTTGTGTATAATCTGCTTCTTTCTATGGTGTATGCTCTTGTACAGATGATAATGGAGCGACTACAGTTGGAAGGTCAGGTATCAGCTTACGCATACGCTTGGCCTGATGAATGAAGCTGCTTCTTTTAAGCCGTCCTAATGCCAAGTTATTGAATCTCTCCTTCAGGGGATGGCTTACAGAGCTAAGGAATTTTTCTCCCATGGTCATGACCTTTGTGTCTCTACGTTCCTTTAGCGCTTGAACACCAACTATTTTCTGCATTTCTGCTATTGGTGTGGACCTCATGGCACCTGTGATAATCCGTAGTGACTGATTTTGAACCTTGTCTAGATTATGCAGCGTAGTGTTTGATGTTGTGCACCAAGATGTTGAGCCATATTCTAAATGTGGTAGAATACTTTGCTGATATACATTCTTGAGGATTCTTTCACTAGCTCCCCATGTGGTTCCACTCAATTTTCTTAATATGGCTAGTTTTCTTCTGGCTTTTGCTTCTGCACTGTTGATGTGTTGCTTCCACGTCAGTTTTGAGTCAAGAGTCACTCCTAAGTAAGTGGGTTGGTTGTCCATCCTTAAAGATATTTCATTTACAAAGATCTTACCTGCTTTCTGTTTAGATGAGAGGGTGAACAGAGTGGTACTTGATTTCTCTGTGTTGATACTTACACACCATTTGTTTGTCCATGATGTCAAGATGTCTGCTGCTCTTTGGAGTTTCTGTGTAGCAACTGTCGCATATTCACCTGTACACCACATGACCAGATCATCTGCATACAGTGCCGCTTTGATTCCATAGGGAAGTTCCTTGACCAGGTCATTAATGAATACAAGGAATAGTGTAGGTGAAAGGATTCCTCCTTGTGGTACACCGTGTCACAGAAGTACTTTCTGGCTTTTGTGTCCATCCATTACTACTCTAGCTCTTCTATTGTGTAAATAGGACTTTATCCAGTTGTACAGTCTTCCATTCACATTGCAGTTGTTTCCACAGCAGACTTTTTTCCATACTTTATCAAAGGCTTTCTTCAGGTCTATCCACACTGCTAGTACAAGTTTTTTCTCTTGGAATGCATCCTCAACCTCTTGAGAGAGATAGGTCACTTGATCTTCCGTACTGTAGTACTGCCTAAATCCTGCTTGTTGTGGAACGAGAAGGTTTTCACTTTCTGGGTACCATTTTAGCCTCAGGTCAATGATGCGTTCTATCGTTTTGCATAGGCAGCTAGTGAGACTGGCCTGTAGCTGGAGGCAGTATCACTGTTTTTCCCTGGTTTTAGCAGTGGTACCATGCTTGCTTCCTTCCAGATTTGAGGTAACTTACCTGTGCTCCAGCACATATTGAAAATATCCAACAGCTTTCCCATTGCTGCCATTCCCAGGTTCTTGATCATTTCATTGGACACTCCATCTGGTCCTGGTGATTTCCTTGGTTTCAGTTTACTAACTGCTAGGTCTAACTCACTGCGTGTGATTGGTGCATCCATGACCTCCACTTTTCTGACTTGTTCCTCCTCTTTCTGTGGCTCGATGCGCACTGTACCCTCCTTCTCTGGATGGATATCAATGTTGCAGTCCTGTGCAAACATGCAAGCAAAGTGATCTGCTACCTGCTTACCTGTAAGAGTTTTCCCATCCTCTATTAGTGTAACCTTTGTACTTCTTCCAGTACTCTCATCATTTAACTGTTTGATTAATTTCCACAGTTTCCTTCCATCCTTTTCAAAGTTTACTGACTCTGTTTTCTCTCTCCAACTTTCCCGTCTGGCTTGCAGCTTTGCTCTCTGAAATTTGGCCTTAGAATGTTGGTAATTATTGTGGTGTTCTTGGCATGGTCTATTTTCTGCTTGCTTTCGAGCTGCTTCCACGTCATCATGGAGTTTTCCCAGCTCACTAGACCAGTATGGTTTATAGTCCCTGCGAGCTCCTCTGGGAATGGTTTCACGAGCGGCCTGAAGGATACAAGCATTGAATTCCTTCACTATGCTATTAATATCCTTACCTTCTATGGACAGCTGTCCCACCAGGATACCTGTACGATGTCTGTACATTGTCCAGTTTGCTTTTTTATAGTTCCATCTGGGGAGAGGGCTACTGGTGTTAAGGAGTTCATTTTCTATTGTCAGGAAGACTGGTCGATGGTCGCTACCTCCAAGTTGTTTTCCAATTTCACGTGTAATGTTCCACTTCAGATCTGGAGAGTGGAATGCCAGATCTGGTGTTGATTTTGTATGCCAAGCCCTTGAGTAAAATGTTGGGGGATCCATTGGCTGGTTATCAGGAGAAGTCCATTATCATCCTGCCAGCTCTCAACTTCCTCTCCTCTCTTGTCTATGTGGTCATAGCCCCAGCTCTGGGAATGGCTGTTAAAATCACCACAGACCATCAGTCTCTCTTTGTGTGGGATTGTTTCTAAAGCAAGTGGGCGGTGATTAGGACAGTAATAGTTAAGGAGGTGGAAATCTGTATTACTACTTTTTAGATGGATCATCTGGTATTCGGCTCCTTCCATGTACACTCCCACCTGACATGCGCTGATGTTATTCTTAACAAGTGTGAGTACTCTTCCTTTTCTTCTGTCCTGTCGGTCTGATCTAAAACACTGGTAACCTCTGATTTTAAAGGCGGCATCTTTGGTTAGGTGTGTCTCCTGTATGCAGCATATACTTACCTGCTCTGCAAAAAGTATGTTCTCTAGTTCCACCTTTTTGCTATAGCCATCTCTAACACTGCTGACACCCTCAGCATTCCACTGCATTATTTTAAGCTCTTGCTTTTTGGCTGTTTTCTTCTGTTGTATTTTTTGGGCAGTAGCTCTACTCTCATGTCTCCTGACTCCACAAGACGAACTGAGAGGACCTCCAGTAGCATTGGGTGGACCCTTTCGAGGCAGGGGGCCCGGCACTGCACCTGCCTGGTTAGTCTTCACAGGGCGAGCACCGTGTTGAAAACTGCAGATAGAGACATTTCATTAGCGATAATGCGTGTTACCCTGATTTTTGCGATGCGCCTTTTGGCTGGGTAACTCCGACTTCAGCACCTTTCCTTGCTAGGGCAGACTGTGGTCTTGCTCGGACTGCCATGAAGACAGTGTGGCTGGCCTGGCCAAAACTTTGTTTTCCAGCCTCTGGTGGCTGTACTTAAGCCCCTTCTCCATGTCAGATGGTTTTGAGACAGTTCCACAAAGACACTCTGACTTTGAGATGAGGAATCTGATGAGTGCTTCAACGATATCCATTCCCCGCCACCCATAGTCTACTGGCTCTGTTTTGTTTACATCATTCTGATAGCCATTGTTGTAAAGACCTATAGGCTTGTCACGTCCTGGATTCATTGGTTTCACACCAGACTTCTCTCATCCCCACCAGAGATCTCCATGTCCCCATCCGTCCACCAGCCTGACATTACATTTTACAAAAATAACAATTACAATTAGTGTTGATTGCTACAAGTTTCTGGGCTACAGAGGTAGGTCAGAGTTTTTTAGCAAACAGATCTGTGTTCCCTGTCTCACAAACACTATGTTAAGATAAGTGTGCTCTTAACACAGTTGTTCCCAGGGGGACAGTGGTAGGTGACTGGCATTAAAACAGTGGTAGTTGACTGGCATTAAAACAGTGGTAGTTGACTGGCATTAAAACAGTGGTAGTTGACTGGCATTAAAACAGTGGTAGTTGACTGGCATTAAAACAGTGGTAGTTGACTGGCATTAAAACAGTGGTAGTTGACTGGCATTAAAACAGTGGTAGTTGACTGGCATTAAAACAGTGGTAGTTGACTGGCATTAAAACAGTGGTAGTTGACTGGCATTAAAATAGAGGTAGGTGACTGGCATTAAAACAGTGGTAGGTGACTGGCATTAAAACAGTGGTAGTTGACTGGCATTAAAACAGTGGTAGGTAACTGGCATGAAGACACCGGTAGGTGACTGGTATTACATATTCTTACATCCTTCCTGTGCTGTTAAAACATCACATAAGGCTCGCATGGTAGGTTGCCAAGTTTTCCTGTTTTCACCGAGCTTTTATTCTAATCAAGGGATTTTATGCCTTCTTCTTCTGTGTTCGAGATTGTTGGTCAGATCAGATCCTGATCCCTGTCAACATGGCAAAGCTTGCAGTCCTCTCCAGATCCTGATAGGAGCTCTAAAGCTTTTGCCCCAAGCTTGCGTCCATGTTTCACGCCTCACGTCTGCATGGTTTGGGCACTCTTGTAGGATATGCCTACTAATTTGACCTGTTTTAAGTCCTCTTTAGAGTTTCATGTGGTTGACCTCTTTTTATTCGGTCTGTTGTGTTCCACTTGATAGCTTGTTTTGAGATTCTCTGACAGTTTCTTCTCATCACATGACCAATATACGTCCATCTCCTTTTTCTGACCACCCATGAGACAGTTTGTTGTTCACTCATCTGCCTTTTCTCTGCATTGTCCTTGAATTCGTTCTACTTTATACTGAGTATTTTCCTAAGGCATTTGTTCTCAAAAGAGTCTAATTTGTTGTCTGTTTCTTTAGTTGTTTTCCAGCTTTCACATGCATAAATGAGGGTGGATATTACATTTGAATTGAATAATCTTAACTTGGCTTTTATGCTTATAACTTTTGAGTGCCATAAGTTTTTACGATTCTTGAAGGTTGATGCTGCTTTTGCAATTCTAACTTCCTTTCTGGTGTCACCATCCTGGTCTGTGTATCTGTAAAAGTATGCAAATTGGTTTACTTCTTCAACAGCTGTTCTTTCTACGTATATTTTTTATTTGATAGGATCAGGGATACCAACTCTGAAGAACTCAGACTGACATTAAACACAGTGGTAAATAATGACATTAAAAAATAGTAGTAAATGACTGACAGTAAATAACTGGCATGAAAATAATTGTTCTGAAAGTTTGTACTTTATTTTCAGTTGCCAGAGATGAGCTCAGTTGATCCTAAGAAAGGAGAGAACCCATTTTTACATCTACTGCTGCAAGTGCTGGGAATACTGTCAGGATGCAGCATTATGCTAGTTATTGCTCTGTTTGAGCATGATATCAAGAAGGCCTTGGGATAGATGGTAGAAACAGCTCAAGACTTGAGCTGACCATGGACACTGGGACAAGGGCTGACATTAAGCCTTGAAGTAAAATAACAAAAGTTAGCATTCATGTTTTTGTTTTCTTTTGATTAATGTAGAAACTGTCAAAGGCTTGTGTCTGTGTTCAGTTTTGGTAGTCAGGAAAGTCCTCATATATAATATACTGTATCATAGTATTCTTTCAAAAAGTTTGTTGTGTCGGTTGGAAAAAAAAAAGCGTTAAATGTTGAGCTTCTTTTCTTGACATGTTGATTTTGATAATTAGAGATTAATTTATTGGTGTGAGAGTGTTGTAAGATTTTGCTTTTATTATTTGAAATAAGCAATGTAATTTTGCTGTATTTACTTGTAGCAGTTGAAATAAGCAGCATAATGTTGCTGGGTTTACTTGTAGTAATTGAAATAAGCAGTGTAATGTTGCTGGATTTACTTGTAGTAATTGAAATAAGCAGCATAATGTTGCAGGGTTTATTTGTAGTAATTGAAATAAGCAGTGTAATGTTGCTGGATTTACTTGTAGTAATTGAAATAAGCAGCATAATGTTGCAGGGTTTATTTGTAGTAATTGAAATAAGCAGTGTAATATTGCTGGATTTACTTGTAGTAATTGAAATAAGAAATATAATGTTGCAGGATTTACTAGTAGTAGTTGAAATCAATAATGGGATGTACATTAGAAGTCACAGTCTCTGATAAAGAGATTGTATGTACAATGATTATGCATAGATTTAGTTTCATGAATCAGTAGTGGAGCTCTAAAGTGGACCTGATATCTGAACATAGCTGTACTGTTACATAAACCTGATATCTGAACATAGTGCTGATGGTATATAAACCTGATTTGTGGTATATAAAATGTATAAACTAGGAAAAAAGTAGGAAAACCTTTATTACTTAACGAGTACACACAGGACAAAGAAATAGAAAGAGGAGATAAAGTATAAATTCACATGAATGCTAAAAAAAAAAAGAAAATAAAAGAATCGAGCACTTAGCTGTAACTTGTAAGAAGCTGTGGCTTGTCCGACACTATGTTCAGAAATGCGCAAGGTGGGGTGTAGAGAATATTTAAATGGAGACTTGTGGTGTGTGATAGGTGGATCATAACTGAGGGTGATGAATTGGGAAACCATGGAGGGGGGAGAGAATGATACAATGGTAACCTAGCCAGGAAAAGGTGAAATAGGTGATTATGGTTGGGGTGGAGGGGTTGTAATGTTATGCTGTGAGGAGGTTCTGAACTACATATATGTAACAAGTGAGAAGGTAGTGGAACTTGGGAGAGATTATGATTGTGGAAGAGGAGAATGTTAGGTGTAGCTGAATAATGAGTTCAAGCCTTGTGGTTCCGGCGTCCCATATTCCTGAATGTAGCGGTTCTCAAGCGCTATGCGGCTTCTGTCATCTACATGACATTGTTGGATGGCTGTTGCCAGAAAATCAGATTTGCCTCGGTGGCTGGGGTCATTGAAATGACTTGGGACTGGTTGTGAAGCATGCTGGGTGATTTTGTACATTTTTCTGCATGCAGTCCCCTATTCTGAGGCCAGTTTCATGAATATAAGTTATCCTGCATCTTTTGCATACAGTGACATATATCACATTTTAGGACTCACATGTGAATCCCTCATGGAGAGTGAGGATAGTTTTGGGAAAGGTGAGTGTTTTGGTTTACCAGACTACAGGGCAGGTAGCACAGTGAGGGGGCTTACATTTTCTAGTGCCAACATATGCAAGGTTCCGCTTCAGGTGACTATGAATGAGGATGTCCTTAAGATTTGGTTCACATGTGTATGCTAATAGGGGTGGGTCAGAGAAAATGTCATGAATGTCTGGGTCAAGTTGAATTAGTGGCAGATGATGATAAAGAACCAAAACCAACGACACACCATGCTACATAAATGAGAGAAAAAAGTTCTCCTAAACCTACAACTGACCATGCTACTTATATAAATGAGAGAAAAGTTCTTCTAAACCTTCGACTGACCATGCGATTTATATAAATGAGAGAAAGAAGTTCTTCTAAACCAATGACTGACCATGCTGCTTATATAAATGAGAGAAAAACAATCCAAACCACATTGTGAAGCATATGACTGTTTCTGCTAAGCTTGAAGTGTATATCAAAATTTTAAAAATAAGGACAAAAGTTAAACATTGAGTTGCTGCATCATTTTAAAGACAGATCTTCCGATTTGTTGTTTTACTTCTATGCGGCACTGAAGCAGCCTAATCAGTCAGTCATTTGCATGTTCCTTGCGGAACTTTGCCTCCCTAACAGCTCTCCTGTAGGCCTTTCAGTTGTAAGCAAGATGCCCAGCTGTTGATGCATCTATTTGCAGATTATCAGTGATGTCTTGCAGCTATCTTCTTGGTCGTCCTCATTCTTTTTTCCCTTTATGTATCCTTCCAAGACCGTCTTATCTAAATTCTCATGATGTTTAATGTGTCCAGAATATTTAAGTTTTCTCTGTTTAATCCTCTTAGCCAGCCTTCTTCAGTATTAAGTTCTTGTAGTATGGGTGTATTTGTTCTTTTTTTGTGGCCTTGATATTTGAAGCATTTCTGTAGCATTTACATTCAAAGGCATTTATGTGTTTTTCAGCGTTTTGTTAAGTGTCTAGGTCTCACAGGCATATGTTGCAATGGAAAAGATGCATGCCCCTAAAAATCCTATTTTTGTAGCTCTGTCTGTTCCTCTCCATAGCTTCTTTAGTTTTACTTTTTGAAGAGCAAAGGATGTCCTCCTTTTAATTTCCCTCATTGTATCTCCATTATTAGTTAGTAGTGATCCAAGATATTAAAAACTCTCCACTTCTTGCAGTTTTTCCTCATTGATACATATTTCAGCTGCCTTATTTGCTTTGTCAGTTGTCATCAGTTTAGGTTTCTTCAATTAAGTTATATACTTATACACTAATTATTGTGGTATATAAATCTGATATCTGAACATAGCAGTGCTGGTATATAGACCTGATAAGAGAATATAGCACTGCTGATATATAAACCTGATATCTAAACATAGCTGCACTGTTACATTACTTTGATATCTGAACATAGCTCTACTGTTATATAAATTTGATATCTAAACATAGCGCAGCTTGAATATAAACCTGATATCTGAACATAACACTGCTGATATACAGTGTGTTTTTAAAGTCTCACTACACTTTCTATGTGAAAATGAAGAAAATGACATCATAAAAAAATGTGCTGTACAGTCAGTCGTGAAGAAAAATGCAGTGAATGGTTGCCATCTGCTGGAGTAATTTTTTTGTACTCAGACAGAATGGTGTTATCAAAGGAAGAAAGAATTTTGTTTGGTTGAACAAGTGTTTCAAAATGGCGGTTGATACACACGGATGGTTGTTCAAAGATTTATAGCAAAATTTCCTGATAAACAACCTCCTATCGCACATGGTTAGAAATTTGTCGAATAAGTTTTGTGATACGGGAACTGTGGACGATGCTCTGCAATCTGATAGGCCTGCTGTGTCTGAAGAAAAGTGTCTAGATATCCAAGACAGAATCCTGAAAAGTCCATGCAAGCCCTTAAGGAAAACATCGCAAGAAGTGAACGTATCACTGAGCACAGTGCACAAAATTCTTAAACATCGGTTAAATTTTCATCCATACAAGATTTCTGTTGTGTCTGAACTAAAGGAGTGTGACAATCAATCAACTGCTCCATCTATCTGGATACGTCAATAGCCAAAATAATCGTATTTGGAGCAGTGTTAATCCCAGTGCATTTCATGAAGCGCCGCTACACGATGCGAACATTGGGGTATAGTGTGCCGTCAGTAGAAAATGTTTAATTGGACCAATTTTCTTCAGCAACACTATAAATGCCGATCAATACTGTACTGACATTCTGGAACCTTTTTTTTTTAGAACAGCTGAATGAACATGAAATTGAAGAAGCGTGATTCCAGCAAGATGGTGCAACTGCATACACAGCTAGAGCAACATATGGTATTTTGGAAGAAATTTTCGCAAATTGCGTAATATCTTTTGGCCTGCTTGTTCTCCAGATCTAAATTCTCGAAAGGAAATGTTTACAAAAATAATGTAAAAACAATTGAGGACCTGAAAGAAGCAATCAGAATTACCATTCAAGAAGTAACAACAGACTCATTGCACAAGGTATTTGACAATATGAAGAGACTTGTACAGTCATGTCTTGAAGCCCGTGGTAGACATTTCCAACATCTGTTATAATGAATATTTCAGTGGTACATTCCAGCTAACCCAAAACAGGTTGTGTTAGTGCAGTCACTATTGTAACTAATTAAATGACTTTTTTTAGCACATTTTGTGATGACATCATTTACTTCATTTTTAAATTTTTTTTTTTTCATAAAAAATGTAGTGAGACTTTAAAAACACCCTGTATAAACCTGATATATGAATATAGCTGTACTGTTACATAAACCTGATATCTAAACATAGTACAACTGGGATATAAACCTGATATCCAAACATAGCATAACTGGGATATAAACCTGATATCTAAACATAATGGATATAAACCTGATATCTAAACATAGCATAACTGGGATATAAACCTGATATCTGAACATAGCACTATTGGTATATAAACTTTATATTTGAAAATGCAATTGTACTATAAGAAAATCATGACAGCAAACAGATGTAGCATAAGAAAAACATTTGTGTTGTGTGATAAGTGTAGTTAGCACAGAGAAAGTTTTAGTGAGAGTTCTCAACCAGTGGGGAGTTTACTGAATGTTATTACTGTGTGATGGCCAGTAGAGTGTGTACAGAATATAGAATTATAGTTTGTAAAAAGATCAGTATTCCAAATAGTTGCATTCCATCAGTCTGGTCCCAAGTCCCTTCTCCCCCCATCCAGAAACTGTAGAATTCTTCCCTTCACTGGTAAAGAACTCATAGGTGTAGGTGTATAAAACTAAATATATAAAATATACATGCCACACACTTTCTCATACAAGTCAACACATAAGATCTGTGCACAGCAAAGCAGATGAAAAAATAAATCTTAACTTTCAGATTCAGACCAGAGTTTTTTGTAATTTTTTTTTTCATAGAGCCATGTAGTTTTCCAAGTCTAATTTTCATGGTAGAACTGAACAGAGCATTCACAAGAAGTGCTTGTAGAAAATAAAATGTTTGTATCATTATGTGGTACATACACCATGTTTAGATTTATTTGCTCTGTTTTGATGACAGAGATACATTTTGCTGGGCTGTTTATTCACTGCAGCCACTGACAGGTGATGTGCATTTTTAAAACTAGCCATGAATTTCTTGTTTAATGTATGTGATATCAAGTCGTGACCCCCCCAGTCTTCTATTCATAGATGTTAGAAGACTCATAATCTTCTACTCATAGATGTTAGAGGACCCATAATCTTCTACTCACAGATGTTAGAGGAATCACAATCTTCTACTCACAGATGTTAGAGGACCCACAATATTCTACTTATAGATGTTAGAGGACCCACAATATTCTACTTATAGATGTTAGAGGGCCCACAATATTCTACTTATAGATGTTAGAGGACCCACAATATTCTACTTATAGATGTTAGAGGGCCCACAATATTCTACTTATAGATGTTAGAGGACCCACAATATTCTACTTATAGATGTTAGAGGGCCCACAATATTCTACTTATAGATGTTAGAGGAATCAAAATCTTCTACTCATAGATATAAGAGGACCCTCAATCTTCTGTCATAGATATAAGAGGACCCTCAATCTTCTGTCATAAATGTAAGAGGAACCTAAATCTTCTAATCATAGATGTAAGAGATATCTGTTTGAGGTTTTTACATGACAGTCCTTCATGTGTCCATTACATGACTTCTAGATCTGGTCTTGAGATTCAGGTGTCCATTACATGACTTCTAGATCTGGTCTTGAGATTCAGGTGTCCATTGCATTACTTCTAGATCTGGTCTTGAGATTCAGGTGTCCATTACATGACTTCTAGATCTGGTCTTGAGATTCAGGTGTCCATTACATGACTTCTAGATCTGGTCTTGAGATTCAGGTGTCCATTGCATGACTTCTAGATCTGGTCTTGAGATTCAGGCATTTTGCGTGACTTCTAGATCTGAACTTGAGGTTTTTATGAGAGCAGTCCTTCAAGTGTTCCCAGAATCTTTTTCTCATAACAGTGCACATACTTTCTTGTTAATTTTGAGGAAAGAGAAGTCAGGGCACAAAGCGGATAAGAATTTGTAACCTTATGGGGTTTTTTTTTGTCTGTTGCAGCAAACTAATGATATTTCCTGTGAAAAATAAAAGTATTTATTCACTGATGATATATCTGTCAGCTGTAATATAACTTTGATGGTACATCTGTTAGGTGTAATTTAACTTTGATGATATATCCATCATCTGTAATTTAACTTTAATGATATATCTGTCAGCTGTAATTTAAATTCTCTTACAATATCTGAGCAAAGGGAGCATTTTATAAAAATAATTATTTATGTATGTTGAAAAATTTCTTTGCTTGCTAACACTTTTGTGTTTCAGTTACTGCTGTAATGTTAAGGACTAGATTCTGTTGCTGTTGATGATAATGAAAGCTGCCATCATATTGTTTAGCACTGCAGTTAAGTTTCTGGATGAGCATAGCATGTTTGTATGTTAGGTTTTCTTTTTAACATTCTTTACTCACTGATGTGTGAGATGTTTGAAGTATGTGACAGCAAGATGTTATATACAGAACATTTCCTTATTTTGGTACTGCTTATATTTACCAAAATGTTTTTGTTGATATACAGGAAGAAAGGCACTGGGGGAGTAGATTGTATATTTTTGTACAAAGTTTATCTATCTCAGGGTTGAGGTTTTTACTCTTTTATGATCTCCATATTTGTTTTGGCATGGCCCACGTCTTCAAGGTGATCTGTTTTTTTTTTTTTTCATAAGTCTCATTACGTCGTTATTTATTTGTTTTTTTCTTTTTCTTTTTGTCATTGTTCACCTTGTATCTTTTGTATCTGTGTCAGTAAACATTTTTGTTACTGAAAGTTGATGCTGTACATTTCTTTATAGGCAAAAGAAGTATGTACTTCTGTTACAGTATATCTGGAAACCCAGGCATTATTTGTACACTGTATGCAAGGCCCTGGGGTACACCCAGGCTCCAAAAATGGATACCAGAGAAATCTGGGAAGGTAATTGTGGGCAAGTGTGATAATGACCACAGCATTCTTTCATGTGTTGATGGTCACAGAAATACATAAATATGTCTTCATGGCGTAGAAATACAGGCCTAATACAATATTATTCCCAGTGTCTTAATGGCACGGAAGTACAGGCCTAATACAATATTATTCCCAGTGTCTTAATGGCACGGAAATACAGGCCTAATACAATATTATTCCCAGTGTCTTAATGGCATGGAAATACAGGCCTAATACCAAGTTCCCAATGTCTTAATGGCATGGAAATACAGGCCTAATACCTTATCCCCAATATGTCTTAATGGCATGGAAATACAGGCCTAATACCTTATCCCCAATATGTCTTAATGGCATGGAATACAGGCCTAATACAATATTATTCCCAGTGTCTTAATGGCATGGAAATACAGGCCTAATACCAAGTTCCCAATGTCTTAATGGCACGGAAATACAGGCCTAATACCTTATCCCCAATATGTCTTAATGGCATGGAATACAGGCCTAATACCAAGTTCCCAATGTCTTAATGGCATGGAAATACAGGCCTAATACCATATCCCCAATATGTCTTAATGGCACGGAATACAGGCCTAATACCAAGTTCCCAATGTCTTAATGGCATGGAAATACAGGCCTAATACCAAGTTCCCAATGTCTTAATGGCATGGAAATACAGGCCTAATACCAAGTTCCCAATGTCTTAATGGCATGGAAATACAGGCCTAATACCAAGTTCCCAATGTCTTAATGGCATGGAAATACAGGCCTAATACCATATCCCCAATATGTCTTAATAGCATGGAAATGGGGATTCTAACTTACACAAGGCAGGCAGTGCTTTAAAAGAAATAAGAGATTTTCATATAAAAGTCATTGTCCACAACAGATGAAAGTAGATGTGCAGTCTGAGTAGTTCCTTTCATAGAATGTAAAGTTAGCAGTCCAACAATTCAAGAACTATGTCATAACATGAGTGCACTGTGTAAATTACAAGAAATATATACACACCATAATCAGATTATTCATATGTGTACTGTGTGAATTACAAGAAATATACACACACCGTGAGCAGATTATTCATATGTGTACTGTGTGAATTACAAGAAATATACACACACCATAACCAGATTATTCACATGTGTGCTATGTAAATTACAAGATATATATATATATGTGTATGTAGAAAGAGAGAGACATACAGGTCGTTCCACACACACACACAATGGCCTGGAGCATGTAACAACAGTAAAATTGCAGAAAGTTGTCAGTCACCCAGTTCCATGCCATTTAGACATATTGGGAATATGGTATTAGGCCTGTATTTCTATGCCATTAAGATATATTTATGTATTTCTATGACCTTCAGTACATGAAAGAATGCTGTGGTTGAATCAGACTAGTGTCTGCACACTGCAGGAAAAGAAATCCCTTCAGAACAGTGACATTTTGCCAGAAACTATGAGAATCATGAAAGGCTGATGTAAATTTGAAGGAGAAAATAATTTTGTATTGAAAGTATTGTCTTTAGGCAGATTTTATTATGCTTCAGGATTTATAAATAAAATGATCTATTTCTTTGTTATGTAATGTAGTTATGGCTTTGCTAAAGCAAAGGTTAGTTTTCCATGTGTTTCCAGACATATTTGTGCAGTAATCTACCAGACGGCGTACTATGTAGTGTACATTTGACAAGACTTGTATCAGTTTGGAACACAGATCCTACATGTCTAACAGTTGATAATAAAACTTTCTGAGACAAATATTTTCAATTAATAATAATTATGTTTATGGTTGTCTCCATGGTGTTTGAGAGCTTGTTTTGTGTTGTGATGTGATCATTACCTGGACAGAATATCTGACGGTTGTTCAGGTGAATGTCAGTTTATCAGAAACTTCTCACCTTCTATTTCATTAAAGAGTTATTCATATTTCTCAGTTGCTGCTCTGTTTCTATACTGAAAAATGAGAGTTTTTGGATTTCATACTGAGTATTGGCAGTTTTTGAGCGTGTCAGGAGTAAAGTTTAATGTTTTTGAGTGTGTTACCAACAAAGTTAAGCATTTATCAGTGAATCATCAATAGAGCTTAAAACATTTATCAGTGAATCATCAACAGAATTAAACATTTTTCAGTGAATCATCAACAAAGTTTAATGTTTGTAAATCATCATCAGCAGTTTATTATTTCAATGGTAAAATATTGGCTGACTGGAAGAGTTTGCTTCCTGGAGCATTCATTTGAAAAACATGGTAAGATGGTGGTTTTCTTCTACCTTGAAGCTGTGTTACATGCGATAGCTGTTTTCTTACTTTAAGCAACATTACTGTTATAAGGTATATTTGTTCCTACTTTAAGCAGTATTAATGTTACAAGGTGTGGTTGTTATAACATAGGCAGAGTTAACATTATAAAGTGTGGTTGTTACAGAGTTAATATTACAAAATGTGGTTGTTACAAGAGTTAATGTTACAAGGTGTGGTTGTTATAACATAGGCAGAGTTAATGTTACAAAGTGTGGTTGTTACAGAGTTAATATTACAAAATGTGGTTGTTATAAGAGTTAATGTTACAAGGTGTGGTTGTTATAGCATAAGCAGTGATTAGCCAGATGTCAGATCAGTCGGAAAAACCTGCCAGTGACTGTAGACTGTCAGATCAGTCAGAAAAACCTACCAGTGACTGTAGACAGATGTCAGATCAGTCAGAAAAACTTACCAGTGACTGTAGACAGATGTCAGATCAGTCAGAAAAACCTACCAGTGACTGTAGACAGATGTCAGATCAGTCAGAAAAACCTACCAGTGACTGTAGCTAGATGTCAGATCAGTCTTTAAAACCTGCCAGGATTTCAACGGATAGAGCCCCAGCTATGGTTTGACCAAAAGAGAGAATACTAGCTATTTTTAAAACAAGAACAAGAAGTACTTGTAGTAGCTAGCAGATAAAATGGATGGTGACTGCAGTAAAACTGGTTTAAATAAAAAAAAGGTAGATAGAGGTGTATGGTGCAGTTTTACAAAGTGAGGGAGGGAGTGAGTAAAGTGAGAAAAAACAAATATAAAGTATGAGAATGTATAAATGAAAAACATACAACATCCAATATTTTGGCATGAGCCTTCTTCGAGGATTACATGCACAACGAGACATAAAAAAAAACACGAAGAACTTATCTTAATGTGGCCTCCTCCAGAAGTAAAGAGCAGACTTCTGGAGGAGGCCACATTAAGATCTTCGTGTTTTTTGGGTTTTTTTTTGTGTCTCGTTGTGCATGTAAGGGGTTTAAACATTTTATACAGGCTGAATGAGATGCTGGTCATGGTGAATGTTGTTTACCTCACCAGAGTATGAATGTTGTCTGTCTTACCAGAGTGTGAATATTGTCTACCTCGCCAAAGTGTGAATGTTGTCTGTCTCACCAGAGTGTGAATATTGTCTACCTCACCAAAGTGTGAATATTGTCTACCTCACCAAAGTGTGAATATTGTCTGTCTCACCAGAGTGTGAATATTGTCTACCTCGCCAAAGTGTGAATATTGTCTGTCTCACCAGAGTGTGAATATTGTCTACCTCACCAAAGTGTGAATATTGTCTGTCTCACCAAAGTGTGAATAGTGTCTGTCTCACCAGAGTATGAATATTGTCTGCCTCACCAAAGTGTGAATATTGTCTACCTCACCAGAGTGTGAATATTGTCTGCCTCACCAGAGTGTGAATATTGTCTACCTCACCAAAGTGTGAATATTGTCTACATCACCAAAGTGTGAATATTGTCTACATCACCAAAGTGTGAATATTTTCTACCTTGCCAAAGTCTGAATAGTGTCCACCTCGCCAGAGTGTGAATATTGTCTGCCTCACCAAAGTGTGAATATTGTCTACCTCGCCAAAGTGTGAGTATTGTCTACATCGCCAAAGTGTGAGTATTGTCTACCTCGCCAGAGTGTGAATATTGTCCACCTTGCCAGAGTGTGAATATTGTCCGCCTCACCAAAGTGTGAATATTGTCTACCTCGCCAAAATGTGAATATTGTCTGCCTCACCAAAGTGTGAATATTGTCTACCTCGCCAAAGTGTGAATATTGTCTGCCTCACCAGAGTGTGAATATTGTCTACCTCACCAAAGTGTGAATATTGTCTACATCACCAAAGTGTGAATATTGTCTACATCACCAAAGTGTGAATATTTTCTACCTCGTCAAAGTGTGAATATTGTCTGCCTCACCAAAGTGTGAATATTGTCTACATCACCAAAGTGTGAATATTGTCTACCTCGCCAGAGTGTGAATATTGTCTACCTCACCAGAGTGTGAATATTGTCTGTCTCACCAGAGTGTGAATATTGTCTGTCTCACCAGAGTGTGAATATTGTCTGTCTCACCAGAGTGTGAATGTTGTCTGTCTCACCAGAGTGTGAATGTTGTCTACCTCACCAGAGTGTGAATGTTGTCTACCTCACCAAATGTGAATGTTTTCTGCCTCACCAAAGTGTCAGTGTTGTCTGCCTCACCAAAGTATGAATGTTGTCCGCCTCACCAAAATGTGAATGTTGTCCACTGATGTGTGGTGATGCCCACTTCACAAAGTGTGATAGATAAAGAGTTCACAAAAGCTAATGGGAAATTTTGAGTTGAAAGATGCTACCAAAAAGTACATGACTACACATTTTAAAAAAATCACATTATTACTTTAATGAATGAAACAGATGTGCGGGTGACTGTAAATGTTTTTACCCAGCAAAATTTAAATTTGATGTTGCTTATGAATTTCAGAATAAAGATGGTATAAGACATTTCTGTTGTGTGGCTGACAACATGCAACAAATTTTCAAATGGATTTGCCATTTACAAGAGGTTGATAATGGCTTATGTGTAAGCATAATTTGCTTTATTGCTTGTCACAGACAGCTCATTTCAGATTATTCATAACTTCCAGAATGTGCTTTATTGCCTGTCACAGAAAACTGTTTTCAGATTATCCATAACTTTCAGAATGTGTTTTATTGCCTGTCACAGACAGCTGTTTTCAGATTATCCATAACTTCCAGAATGTGCTTTATTCTTTTGATGATTACACAGTCCAACAAGGAAAATTTTTTTTCTTCTTGGTGCCTTGGTTAAAAGTCTGTTTTTAGAGTTGTTTGGAGCATTCAGAAAATTGAATTAGATAGATGGCATCAGCTCTAGTTTCTTAGATATAGCTGAATTTATAAAATTTTAGTCTGCTCTTTAACAAATCTCTTCTGCAGAATTAGGATGTCACAAAAAGCTGTCTTATTTGAACAGGAACTTTATGTATTTAATTTACCCACATTTCTTTTCTGTACAGTGACCTTTGTTTCACAACTAATTGTCTACTTCCTTTCCTATAATGCACACTGGCATAAAAATATATAGCTGAAATGATAAAACCACTTTTGTTCTATTTTATTACAAAATTATGTGCGAAAAATTAATATGGTAAATCATGGTTTTCATAGATTACATAAATTTGTATTTCAAAGGTTTATCAGCTTGATCAGTTTAAAACGATTGCGCTGTATCATCATTGTCATCATCATCTTCATCATCATCAGGTGCCGTGCCGACTGACGTTGGCTATTATGCTTCTCCAGAGTAGACAATCCTTCATGCAGGCCATCAGCTCAGTTGGTGATCTCCTCTTACACCATCCCATCAGACTGTCTAGTATCATTTTTCTCGGTCTCCCCCTAGCTCTTCTTCCTTCTATTTTTCCTTGCTGTTACAGTAGTTTCAATGCCCCCTCTTCTCATTGCATGTCCTATGAAAGTATTTTGTCTCTCTCTTATTTATTTATTTTTTTTTTACATGATTTTTTTGTATTTCCACCTCTTCTCAAACATTCTCCATTAGTTATTTTTGTTGTCCAGGGAATTCGTTACATTATTCTAATAAACCACATTTCTGCTGCTTCCAGTGATTTTTGCACAGACCTGCCTGTTGTCCATGATTCACTTCCATGTAACAAGATATGTTCAATATAGAATTTTAGAACTTGTTTTCTAACATTCATTGATAAGGATATGTTGCATAATATGTTTCTCATTCTTTGAAATGCAGTCTTTGCTTGGCCTATTCTGTTCCTAATTTCTGTTCTGCATTTCCCATCTGAAGTTATTACTGCTCCAAAGTATTTAAATAGTTATGTATAATAGTTATGATTGTATAGGAGGTGTGTGTATATTCCCGCTCATATCATTTCATTTTTGCAAATCAAACACTGTAGAGGTTATGGCTACTTCAAGACAGAGCTGCTTGAATCATCTTGACGTATTTTGCTCTATCTGTGGGGAGTACACACTGAAAGCAAGTAGGAAACCTATTTCTGAGTTTGTAAAAAAAAAAAAAAAGCTTATGTAGGTTATTTTGATGTCAAGCTTGGAGATCAAGATAAGCTGTGGGCTCCTCATATTGTATGCAAAACTTGTACGGAGCATTTGTGCCAGTGGACAAATTGAAAGAGAAGCTGCCTGAAACTTGGAGTAGCAGTGGTGTGGAGGGAACTGAAAAACTACTTCAGCGAGTTATTTTTGTATTGTTAATATCATAGACGTCGATCAAAGTAATCATGACAAGTGGTCTTACCCTGATCTACCTTCAGCTATGACATATAGTCGGAAGTTGTACCCGTTCCATCTTTCCTTGAACTACCACAGCTGTCAGATGATGATTCTTGCATGTCTGATATCACACAAGGTAAAGAAAGTGGAAAGATGAGCAGTCAAATTAGACATGTTGAATGCAAAAACAGATCTTGGAAAAGATTTGGCAAAAGCAACATACAAAGAAATAGACAAGAAAGTAAAAAGTTCAGCTAGAAGGGATAAAAGAGAATACATAGACAGTATGGCAAAAGAGGCCGAAAAAGCAGCAAAAACAGGAGACAGCAAAACTTTATATAACGTACAAAAGAGGCTAACAGGTACTATTACATCTAAAGAAAGACCAATCCTTAGCAAAACTGGAACCCTATTAACATCAAATAGACCAAAAGCAGAGATGGACTGAACACTTCCAAGAAATACTTAATCGACCACACCCAAAAGAATTGTTAAACCTTGAAACTGACTTACCAGCCCTGCAACTAAATGTCAACCTAGATGAAATAGCATAAAATTGAAACAGCAGTGAATTTAATGGCTAACAACAAAGCTGCAGGTGAAGATGAAATATCAGCCGAAATGCTAAAAGCTATCAATAGTGACAACATGAGACAGCTATAGAGAATGTTTAACAAGATTTGGAAAGAAGAAAAGGTCCCTTCTAATTGGAAAAAAGGAATCATTGTTAAAATACCAAAAAAAGGCAACCTTAGTGACTGTAACAATTGGAGAGGAGTAACCTTAATATCAGTTGTGTCAAAAGTATTTAGCAAGGTCATTTTGAATAGACTTAAAGATATAGTGGATACTGCAATGAGAGAAGAACAAGCAGGATTTCAAAAAGGGAGAAGCTGTTCAACCAGATCTTTACTCTCAGAATAATAGTTGAAGAACATATTGAAAAGCAGAAACCATTAATACTGAACTTCATAGATTTTAAAAAGGCATTTGATAGCATACACAGAGATTCATTATGGAGAACTTTGTCTATATGGAATATCATCTAAAATTATCAACATCATTAAGGACTTATACAATGGATATGTTTGTGCAGTCAAGACAGAAGAAGGGATGAGTGAATGGTTTCAGATTGAAACAGATGTGAAACAAGGATGTATACTGTCTCCTTTACTTTTTGAGATTACAATAGACTTCATAATGAAAAAATGCTGCACAGGTAACACAGGTATTGACTGAGTACATGGGACCCGACTAGAAGATATTGATTTTGCTGATGACATAACTCTTATCAGTAATAATGTGAATTCCATGCAAGAAAAAACAGATAGCCTGTCTTCACTGGCTAGCAAAATAGGACTTGAAATTAACAAGGACAAAACAAAAATAATGAAAATTCCCATCAATCAAAATGGAAAAATACACAGAAGGGACAGATATTGAAGAAGTCAATCAATTTGCATACCTTGGCAGCTACATAGACCAGGATGGTGACACTAGAAAGGAAATTAGGATCAGAATTGCAAAAGCAGCATCAATCTTCAAGAATCTTGAGAACATATGGAATTCAAAAGTTATAAGCACAAAAACCAAGTTAAGACTATTCAATTCAAATGTAATATCCACCGTCATTTATGCATGCGAAAGCTGGAAAACAACTAAAGAAACAGACAAGAAATTAGACTCCTTTGAAAACAATTGCCTAAGGAAAATACTCGGCATCAAGTGGAACGAATTCAAGAACAATACAGAGATAAGACAGGTGACTGAACAACAACCAGTCTCATGGGTGATCAGGAAAAGGAGATGGACATATGTTGGTCACTTGATGAGAAGAAATGATCAGAGAATCCCAAAACAAGCTATCAAGTGGAACACAACAGGCCGAAGAAAACGAGGCAGACCGCGTGAAACTCTAAAGAGGACATTATTAAGAGAAGCCAAATTAACAGGCATAAAATCCTGTGATGAGGCTGAAAGACTCGCCGAAGACAGGAAAAATTGGCGAACTACTTTGCGAGCCCTATGTGACGTTTAACGGCACGGGAAGGATATAAGAAAGAAAGTGGAGGCAGTGACAGTGAATTCCAAACAACTTCACACAGTGATCGTTTTGATCAGAATGAACTGAGTGATCTGATCAGGGACTTAAATCTTTCCAAGGAGTCTTCTGAAAGGTTTGCCTCCAGTGTAGAGGAAAAGAATTATTTCACCCTGGAACGAAAATGGCAGTTTATCGAAGGAGAGAAAAGGATCTGCTGTATTCTTAACCGAAGACAACTTATACTGTTAAAAAAAACAAAACGCAACACTACTGTAGTCGTAATGGAGACCAAATTTCAAACTTGTATCAAAATTGTACTTTACGGAATTAATGTTGCGATCTTGGCATGAAGAGACTTTAAGACTTTAACAACGAAATGATGTTCATTAAATTTGGTTTGGACATTTACTCTTTGAGACTGATGCCTCCATTTCAGTAAGGTGTATGGCCTCCTCTGGCCTGTATCGGAGAACGACATCTCCTTGACATGGATCCAATTAGCCGTTGGATCTGTTGTTGTTGTGGGTGTCTGAGTGGCGAAGTGGTTAGTGCACTGGTCTCTCATGGCGAAGGTCGGGGGTTCGAATCCGGCCGGCGGCACCCCAGTCACCCAGCTGTAGAAATGGGTACCCGACGTCTTCTGGAGTTAGGGAAGGAAAGGCGGCCAGGCATGATACTGACCATATCACCCTCTAGTGTGCTGACAGGTCAAGGAAAATATGGGCACTAACACCATATCCATATGTGCCTGTAAGGCATGACAGGGTTACCTTTACTACTTTTTTACTCTGTTGTTGTGGGATGGCTGCCCACTCTTCCCGCAGTGCAAGAGACAACTGTCGGAGATTGGTTGACGCCACGTCTCGCTGTTGAGTTCATCCCATAAGTGTTCTTTTGGGTTCATGTCTGATGACATGGATAGCGACGGAATGGTCTGGACATTGTTGTCAGTGAGGAACTTGGTGGTCAATTGTGCCACATGAGGTCGAGTGTTATCCTGCTGAAAAATCAAATATAGTGCAGCCAGAAGTGGAAGGGCGTGAGGACGAAGAATTTCAACGACGTATCGTTTGGCATTCAGGCATCCTTCAATTTGCACCATATCGCTTCTTCCGATGAAGCTGATCGTCCCCCATACCAGTACACCTCCACCACCATGTGGATGAGCCTCATCCACACAATCCTGGGCGTAGCGCTCATGGACTTTTCGGTAAACTCTTCTCCGTCTATCGTGTCGCTGGAGCAGAAAGAATGATTCATCACTAAACCAAACCCTTCTCTAATCATTCGCAACGGTCCATTGACGATGCTGGTTTGCCCACTGAAGTCGGTTCTGGCGATGCCGGTCCGTAAGAACAGGACCTCTGTAGGGTCTTCTAGCCCAAAGACCAGCGTCGTGCAGCGGGTTCCTGACCGTTTGATCTGAAATTCGATGAGCTGCTGTCATTGATTGGGCTGTTGATGACGCAGATGCAAATCGATTCCTGAGGTGACCCAGCCGTATGAAGCGGTCTTCAGCCAGAGTTGTGACTATGGGTCTTCCACTGCGCGGCCGGTCTGCAACTGAGCCAATTTCTTGAAACCGTGACTAATGGTGCTTCTAACCACATTAAATTGTCTGGCTACTATAGTTTGTGACTGTCCAGTCTGTAAATGTCCAATGATGATTAGTCGTTGCTCTGTAGTGAGATGAGCCATACTTGCGCATTGAATTTTCAAATGAATTGATTTGAGGAGCATCAATCTTTTATAGGTATTCAATAACATGGTCAGTGAGTTTTGTGTTCAGTAAGTTTCACTGGATTCTCATGAACCTGGCATGAGTTATTGTCAAAAATGCTGTTTTGGTTAGTATCACTTTTCTGTGCTGATGAATCATCTGCTGAGTGTAATTCAGGTCAGCATGTGAAGTTGATGTCCAAGTGAACGTTTCAGGCATTTTTGACCTTGTCTGATCACCAAAATCCAGCTTAAATCGCAATATCGTATTTGTTGCGTTTCTTTTTTTTTTTTAACAGTATAGTATTCTGTAATAACATCGGAAACCTTTTGAAAAAAAACTGGTCTTTTAGAATATATCCCAAGTGAGTGGCGTCTTTTCATCGACAGTTCAAAACGTAGTTTAAAATATGTTCCTTTAAATAACAGCAACAAATTCGGTTCTATTCCAGTCAGTAATTCCACCAGGATGAAAGAAGAGTACAAGGCCATCTCTTTAGTCTTGGAAATGACCAAGAACATCAATGGGTGATCTGTGTAGATTTGAAGATGGTTAATTTTCTTCTTGGTCAACAAATTGGCTACACAAAGTAACCTTTGGGATGGTAGAGCCAAACATGAACATTGAGCAAGAAAAGATTGGCTTCCGAGTTAATATGGTGGTTGGAGGACAAAATGTAATCAATGAGCCTTTGGTAGCACGAGACAGAATCATACTGACACAACTACGTATAAAGCTAGTTTTGATGAAACAATTTGTAAAGTCTTTGAATAAAGACTGTATTGAAAACATAGTGCATAAGTTAGCTGGACCCACCCTGAAAAAAAAACAAACTGAAGGCAGGAATTTTCGATGGTCCACAGATCGGACAACTTATAAATGACCCACATTACATAGCATGAATGAAATCAAATCATATTCCTGGTTTTCATTTGTTTTTGTTGTGAAAAGCTTTCTTGATAACAAGAAGGCAGACAACTACACGCAATTATTAGAGGATATGCTCTTTCAACAAGCTTAGCTGTAACACGAGTGTTAAAATCCATTATCTGCACAGTCACTTAGATCGCTTTCCAGAGAACCTTGGTGGCTTAAGTGAAGAGCAGGGTGAAAGATTTCACCACCATCATCATCATCAGGTGCTGTGCCGACTGGCGTTGGCTGTTATGCTTCTCCAGAGTACATGTTCCTTCATGCAGGCCATCAGCTCAGTTGGTGATCTCCTCTCACACCATCCCGTCAGACTGCCCAGTATCATTTCTCTTGATCTTCTTCCTTCTATTTTTCCTGTTTTTATAATATTTTCAATGCTCCCTCTTCTCATTGCATGTCCCTTGAAAGTACATTGTCTCTCTCTGATCTTTTTGACAAGATATTTTGTCTCTCAAACTCTTCTCGTACACTCTTCATTAGTTATTTTTGCTGTCCAGGGGATTCGCAACATTCTTCTAATAAACCACATTTCTGCTGCTTCCAATGATTTTTGTGCAGACCTGCCTATTTCACAAGACATAAAAACAATGGAAGCCAGATACCAAGGAAGATGGGCTGCACACATGATGACAGACTATTATTGGAATCTTATGCGGGATTGTCCTGGCAGATCCCACTCTCGGAAGTCTTACAGAAGGAGCTTCTTGTGTGTCGAATGAGTGAATAGTTTGTATCACAAACTTGTGCTTTTGGTATGAAATAAGTAGATTTTCATGTACATTTTTCTTTTAATTATTAATATGTTTCCTTCATGCTCAAAAGATATTAATTTAAACAGTACATTAATACAGCCTGATTTTTTATGGGCGAGCAGAGTGAAGAGTGGTATATGGCATACGTTCTGTATCTAAAAAACTGGAGGTGGTTGTGGGAAACTTATGCCATTTTTGGAATCAGCCGGTCAAATACACCCCAAAACAGGTCTAACATTTGAGGCACCAAAATGTGTGTTGGTGAATGTTACCTGCGGAAACATTGCATCAAGAGGGTCCATCATGCAACATTCTGTTTACCATATTTACATACTTTGTATCTCCGTGTCACTTTCTGGCAATTCTTATAATATTTCAGATATCTTCATTATTATTATTATTACGTTGCAGTTGGGCCTATTAATAACCATACAATGGCTTGTAAGTATGTATGTGAAAGGAAGAGTTGCTGGTGTCTTACTTTAAATCAAAAGTTAGAAAAAAGTTAGAAATTATATGACATGATGGAAGTACTTAATGGAAATCTAGGTCACCCATTTTGTCAACTACAGTTAGCGCTGATGCAAGACACAACACCAACAGAACCTACTCCAGTTTTAGAACTGAACATCTACCTTATGTGGCTATCATTATCTTTCCTTTGATTTTTTGTATGTGACCATCTTTCTTGCAGTTTGTGCTAGCCATTTCTTTGGCGCCAGTTCTGACGCGAAAGGTCATGATTCTGGCGCCTGCTGGCTGTTTCTTTGTGTAGTGTGTTATTTAAGAAACACCTTATAAAGTACACTCTGTGAAGACAACGAAATGCTAATGGCCTTCTTCAGCTAATCTACTTGTAGAATAAAATGCTGTTATGTTTAAAACAGCTACACAAAAAAGTGTGAAGAAAAAAATCTCTTATTTTGTGAGGTATGACGTAGTATATATTTGTGTTTGTTTGTCGCTACTGGTTCAACAAGTCGTAAATCTTCTGCCCAGAAATATGGCCTCTTACCTGTAGCATTCAGGGGGCTTTAGTGAGATAAAACATTGTATAGCAGGCTTTTACTGCCTAATGTTTAGTAAATCTCTGCTAGAAAATGGACCAGGAACCATTGCTGTAGCGCAGATTAAAAATTTTTGAAGTGGTCAAGTAAAAGTTTTATTTCTTTGTCTTGTTATTGAAATTGAAGGTAGCTTTCTGCACAAGCTCGTGAAATGTACCATTAGATCATGTCTACATTTTTGTATAGAGCATTTTGAAAAGCTGGTCGTGCATGAAGTTGACCACACCATTCTTTAGTATGCCGACCAGTCAAGGAAAATATAGATACTAATATACCAAGGTTCATATAACAAAATGTACTTGGTAATATCAAACTATACACTGTGTTCCATGATAGACACCTTATTTTTTGCCTAGACGACTGAGGCATTTTTCTAAGCATAGGACATTTTTTTTTTATGCTGTTCTTATAAAATGCGATGTCCTGGACATAGGTCCACCGTGTTACCGCTCTTTCCACGTCCTTGCCACTCTGAAATCTGTGGCCACCAAGATGTTCTTTGAGAGCTGGTAACAGGTGAAATTCAGATCGGGACTGTACGGTCACGTGGTCCATACTCTCCCATGGAATATGTTACAAGAATTCTAGAATCGAGGCGTCCATGTTTGACCGAGCGTTACCGTGGAGGCAATACATCTCTGTCAACAACCCGGACAACAGCATCCGACGGCCGCTCGTAAACGTTCCAGTGTTACACCGTAAACGGCTGTATGTTATTCCCCTTTCCTGCAAATGACCAACAACATGTCTTTCAGATAAAAACAAACAAAAAACGGTGGCTATCACTTCACCAACAGAGGTACCGCCTTGAGTTTGCTGGTTCATAGGACCCGGATGTTTCCAGGCCATGCTTGCACGTTTCGAGAACACATAGTACATCAGAGGAGACACTGCGTTGCTGAAAGTCTTGGCCATGAATACTACACTGTTGTAAGAATGGTGGCGAATGCTACACTAGTGTAAGAATAGCCATGAATGCTACGCTGTTGTAAGAATGGTGGTGAATGCTACGCTGTAGTATGAATGGCAGTGACTGCTACAATGTAGTAAGAATGGCAGTGAATGTTACACTGTAGTAAGAATGGCAGTGAATGCTACACTGTAGTAAGAATGGCAGTGAATGCTACACTGTAGTAAGAATGGCAGTGAATGCTAAATTGTAGTAAGAATGGCAGTGAATGCTACAATGTAGGAAAATTGGTGGAGAATGCTATACTATAGTAAGAATGGCGGTGAATGCTACACTGTAGTAAGAATGGCGGGAATGCTACATTGTAGTAAGAATGGTGGTGAATGCTACACTGTAGTAAGAATGGTGGGAATGCTACACTGTAGTAAGAATGGCGGGAATGCTACATTGTAGTAAGAATGGTGGTGAATGCTACACTGTAGTAAGAATGACAGTGAATGCTACACTGTAGTAAGAATGGCGGTGAATGCTACACTGTAGTAAGAATGACAGTGAATGCTACACTGTAGTAAGAATGGCGGGAATGCTACACTATAGTAAGAATGGCCATGAATGTTACATTGTAGTAAGAATGGTGGTGAATGCTACATTGTAGTAAGAATGGAGGTGAATGCTACACTAGTGTAAGAATGGCCGTGAATGGTACACTGTAGTAAGAATGGCTAGTGAATGCTACACTGTTGTAAGAATGACGCCAAAAGCTACATTGTAGTAAGAATGGCCATGAATTCTGCACTGCTGTAAAAATGACACTGAATGCTACACTGTTGTATGAATGGCCATGAATGGTACACTGTTTGAGGAAAGGCTGCGAATGGTACGCTGCTGTAAGAATGGCCGTCAATGCTACACTGTTGTAAGAATGGCCGTCAATGCTACACTGTTGTAAGAATGGCCGTCAATGCTACACTGTTGTAAGAATGGCCGTCAATGCTACACTGTTGTAAGAATGGCCGTCAATGCTACACTGTTGTAAGAATGTCAGTGAATTCTACACTGTTGATAGAATTGCCATGAATGTTACACTGTTGATAGAATAGCCATGAATGCTGCACTGTTGATAGAATAGCCATGAATGCTGCACTGTTGTAAGAATGGCCATGAATACTGCACTGTTGTAAGAATTACCATGGATGGTACACTGTTGTAAGAATGGCCATGAATGCTGCACTGTTGTAAGAATTACCATGAATGGTACACTGTTGTAAGAATGACCATAAATGCTGCACTGTTGTAAGAAGTACCATGGATAGTACACTGTTGTAAGAATGGCCATGAATGCTGCACTGTTGTAAGAACTACCATGAATAGTACACTGTTGCAAGAATGGCCATGAATGCTGCACTGTTGTAAGAAATACCATGGATAGTACATTGTTGTAAGAATTACCATGGATGGTACACTGTTGTAAGAATTACTATGGATGGTACACTGTTGTAAGAATGACCATAAATGCTGCACTGTTGTAAGAATTACCATGATTAGTACACTGTTGTAAAAATAGCCATGAATGCTGCACTGTTGTAAGAATTACCATGGATTGTACACTGTTGTAAGAATGACCATGAATGCTGCACTGTTAAAAGAATTACCATGATTGGTACACTGTTGTAAAAATGGCCATGAATGCTGCACTGTTGTAACCATGACCTTGAATAGTACACTGTTGTAAGAATGGCCTCGAATGTTACACTGTTGTAAGAATGGCGGTGAATGCTACACTGTAGTAAGAATGGCCATGATTGGTGCTTTGTGGTAACAATGGTGGTGAATGCTATGCTGGTGTAAGAATGGCAGTGAACGCCACACTTTTGTAAGAATGGCGGTGAATGCCACACTGTTGCAAGAATGGCGGTGAATGCTGCACTGTTGTAAGAATGGCTGTGAGTGCTGCACTGTTGTAAGAATGGCCGTGAATACTACATTGTTGTAAGAATGACCGTGAAACTGCACTGTTGACAGAACGGCAGTGAATGCTACACTGTTGTAAGAATGGCTGTGAGTGCTACACTGTTGTAAGAATGACCGTGAGTGCTACACTGTTGTAAGAATGGCCGTGAATGCCACACTGTTGTAAGAATGACCGTGAGTGCTACATTGTTGTAAGAATGGCCGTGAATGCCACACTGTTGTAAGAATGGCCGTGAATGCTACATTGTTGTAAGAATGGCCGTGAATGCTACATTATTGTAAGAATGGCCGTGAATGCTACACTGTTGTAAGAATGGCCGTGAATGCTATACTGTTGTAAGAATGGCGGTATGTACAGTTGTTTTGTACCGTGCGGTGCTCGGGAAGGCTTCGAGGGAACCGTTGTGGGGATGCTTGTTTTCCTTGTGAGAACGCTTGTTTTCCTTGTGAGAACGCTTGTTTTCCTTGTGAAAACGCTTGTTTTCCTTGTGAGAACACTTTATTTCACTGTGAACCCACTTTATGAAATCTCAGCTGCACAAACATTCAGGATAACGTTGAATGTAACAGACTCAACTCATGCTCTAGTTCATTCAGTCACTCATCTGTTCCCCAGCATAGCAAGTTCCATGAGCCTTTTGTTCGCTGACGTACCTACTGTTACGGATCTGCCACTCCGCGCCACGTCACTGGTAGTCGCTCGCCTGGTTCGAAAGTCTACACACGATTTTGCCAAGCGCTGTCTACTCATCCACCCTTAAGCAAAGTGGAGAACCTGTATAGCATCCCGATCAAGGTGACGTGAAGCCATGGAGCAGGTGGCGTATGGAATGGGAGAGCAGCCGACAGATAATGTTGGTTATGGTCACCATTCTATGATGGTAGGCAGATGATCTCAATGTAGGGACAATGGCTACGATCACTGACTAGTACAGTCACTGCCCGGAAGGAAAGCAATGGTAAACTATCTTCTGAAAATATACCAAGAAACCCAGACAGCAACATGGAAGGTCAGATAGGAAAAAGATCTGGTGGTGAGTCCCCCGGGCCAGATAGATCTAATTTTAACACTGGGGAAGAGTGTGAGACAGAGGTCAGTACTAGTAATTGTGATGACGGACAAAATCCTGACAGTGTTACTAAGGAAAACCTGTGCATCAAACTAAAAAGAAAAATAAGAATAGGAACATGGAATGTAAGAAGTATGTATGAGAGGAAGTATCAAATAATAAGTGACGAGATGAAAAGAAAGGGGATATACACTTTGAAAATCTGCGAACATCGATGGAAAGGATCAGGACACTTCAAGAGCGAGAATGATAATATATTTATATACTCTGGTTGAGAATTAGGAGGAAAGAATGGAATGGCTTTTTATATGGGCAAATCAACATCAAAAGCATTACTGGGTTATAATTCAGTAAGTGATAGAATCCTCCCAATCAGACTTAAGGGCATTCCTAGAAATTTAACAATCATCCAGATATATGCACCTACATCAGCAGGAGAAGAAGAGGAAGTAGAAGACTTTTATAGCACACTTAAAATGACCATAGACCAGTTACGGAAAAATTATATTGTATTAATAATGGGAGATTTTAATGCAAAAATTGGAACAGAAAGAGCAAGGATATGTTGTGGGAAAATTTAGCATAGGACATAGAAATGAGGCAGGTGTCAGTCTAGTGGCGTTTTGCATGGAAAATAAGCTAATGATCGCTAACACACATCTTAGACATCCAAGAACACTTTACATATGGACATTACCTGATGGGAAAACCAAGAATCAATAGATTATATTTTAGTGCAAAGAAGGTGGAGATCAAGTATAACATCAGCAAAAATTTTACCAGGTGCCGATTGTGACACGGACCATGAGTTATTAATAGCAGACATGAAGATAAAGATAAAAAAGACAGTTACGGGATCAAGACCACTCCGCTTTGATCTTTCAAAAATACGAGAACAATACGGTATAGAAGTGAGGAATCGTTTCGAAATCCTGATGGCTGTACAGGAGGAGATGACACCAGATGAACTGGCTACACAGGCCAGAGGTATCATAATAACGGCGGCTAAAGACATGGTTCCAGTAAAGAAAACACAAAAGAAAGAATGGATTACAGCAGGCACACTAGAACTGATAAAACAACGTAGAGAAATGAAGATTAAACTGAAAGTGACAAATAACAACAAAGAGGAGTATAAATCTTTAAGAAAAGAAGTAAGAAGAAACATAAGATTATTGTGAAAGAATAGAAGGACGTCAGACGTGTGGAAGAGATAGTGAAATGTTTTTTTTTTAAATGAAGAAAATGATAAGAAATGTCACACCTAAATTAATTGTAATTTGTGACGAGATGGCGAGTACCTTGACAGAGACAGAGGAAATTCTAGAAAGATGGAAGGAATATTGCAAAGGAATGTATGATACAACCGACTGTGGAAACAGAAATCAACAGTGTGAATTATTATTGGAGGAGAAAGAACCAGAATCGACAATAGAAGAAGTTTTATGGACAATAAAGAATCTGAAAAATGGTAAATCACCAGGATGTGATGGGATACCAGCGGAACTTATTGACGCAGGAGGAAAGGAATGTGCAACAATCTATCATGCACTATGTAAAAAGATAAGACATTCAGGTATTTGGCCAAAACAGTGGAAAAGAACTGTATTCATACCACTGCCGAAAAAGGGTAACCTGAAATTATGCACAAACTACAGAACTGTTGTCCTGATTAGCCATGCCAGTAAAACTCTATTAAAAATCATAATGGAAAGACTTTGAAAGAAAATAGAAAAAGAAATAAATATGGTCCAAGCTGGTTTCAGACAAGGAAGCGGATCAGGAGATCATATATTCAATATAAGATTAATAATAGAGAAATGTAGAGAGTTTAATGTGAATCTATATTTATCCTTTATAGAATACTCAAAAGCATTAGACAGTGTAAAACACCAGAAACTTTGGAAAATAATGGAAAAATGAGATTTCCAACTGTCATACAATTAACATCACTGCTGTACCTAGGCCAGCAAGCAGCAGTAAGAATAAATGGTGAAACAACAACTTGGTTTGACATAAAACAATGGGTCCATCAGGAGTGCATATTGTCGCATTACTTATTTAATTTATATACTGAAAATATAATGAGGAATGTTAGAGAAGATGTAGATAAAAAATATTATGATGCCATAAAAATTGGGAGTTTATGAAATACCAGAGATTAGAAATGCTGATGACACAGTATTACTGTCCACAACACAAAAAGGAATGCAAAAACAAATTATATCAGGCTGTAAGAATAGTGAAGAGCAAAACCTTTATTTTAATGCGAAGAAAACTAAAGTGATGACAACTGACAAAACAAATAAGGCACCTGAAATATATATCAATGAGGAAAATTTGGAAGAGATGGAGAGTTTTGAATATCTTGGATCACTAATAACTAATAATGGAGATACAATGAAGGAAATTAAAAGGAGGACATCTATCGCTCTTCAAAAAAAAATAAAACAACTAAAGAATCTGTGGAGAGGAACAGACAGAGCTACAAAAATAAGATTTTTAAGGGCATGCATCTTTCCCATCGCAACATATGCCTGTGAGACCTGGACACTTAACAAAACAGCTGAGAAACACATAAATGTCTTTTTGTGTGTAAATGCTACAGAAGAGTTCTTCAAATATCACTGACACAAAAAAGCAACACTACAAAAACTTAACATTGAAGAAGCTTGGCTAGTAAGGAAGATTAAACAGAGAAAACTTAGGTATTTCGGATATATTAAACGTCATGATAATTTAGATAAGACAGTCTTGGAAGGGTATATAATGTGAAAAAGAAAGAGAGGAAGACCAAGGCAATGATGGCTGCAAGACATCGTTGAAGATCTGCGAATGGACGCATGAGCAGCAGGGCATATTTCTTACAACTGAGAGAGCTCCAGGAGAGCTGTTAGGGAGGCGAAGTTCCACAAGGGAAATGTTTTGGATCACACTGTCACTACAGACTTCCACCAAACGGTGACAGACAAGGATGAGCACATGACGTCTGGTTCGCGTTCATAAATCGTATCACTGCACGAATCTCCTGCTTGGACCACTGACTCCTCTTATCACTGCACGAATCTCCTGCTTGGACCACTGACTCTTCTTATCACTGCACGAATCTCCTGCTTGGACCACTGACTCTTCTTATCACTGCACGAATCTCCTGCTTGGACCACTGACTCTTCTTATCACTGCACGAATCTCCTGCTTGGACCACTGACTCTTCTTATCACTGCACAAATCTCCTGCTTGGACCACTGACTCTTCTTATCACTGCACGAATCTCCTGCTTGGACCACTGACTTCTCCAGGCAACCTTCCATGTGTAACTGAAGGACGCCGTCTAATTAGCGCCAGGTAGCGTGGCTTTGACAAATGACGAATAAAGAAAATTTCACAATCATGTTCATTAGTCTGCCATAACTTTTGTGGATATTACATGTCTGTTAGAGGACATGTCGTGAGAAAAGGCAAACTAGAACACATCGTGACAACAGGAACGTTAGAGGGGAAAAGGGGCCAAGAAGAACAAGTGAGAAAATTCTGGACGTATTGGCAAGGTGGCATGGAAAAAAGACACGAGAGAAACTCATAGAGGCAACACAGAACAGAGAATTGTAGAGAGTTAATTACTCATAGAGGCAACGCAGAACAGAGAATTGTAGAGAGTTAATTACTCATAGAGGCAACACAGAACAGAGAATTGTACAGAGTTAATTACTCATAGAGGCAACACAGAACAGAGAATTGTAGAGAGTTAATTACTCATAGAGGCAACACAGAACAGAGAATTGTAGAGAGTTAATTACTCATAGAGGCAACACAGAACAGAGAATTGTAGAGAGTTAAGGCCGTCAAGCTCAGATTGACTGATTGATTGATTGATTGATCTTTATTTCAAAAGGGTTAAGAATTGGGCACGCAGGCCCGTCTGACATTCTGCACTTTATCATACATCTTTCACTCTATTCCAGGCATTCTACAAATATGCTGTTCATGTAACAAACATAATTAACATTGAAGCTGAGAGACATGAAATAAAATATAACATTTACGTTTCGCTCTTAAACATTCACTCAGTACAGAAGTAACTACATACATTATAAATGACTATCTACAAAACAAAAATTTCGGGACTATTCAGAAAACAATTAATTGTATTCGGTGTCTGTAAGAGCAGCTTAAGATAACTTTGAAGTTTTATAATTCATAGAGGCATGTAGTCGACATCAAATAGATACTGGGAAAGCTTGTAGTTGTAGGAAGGAGTATAATTTATATTTTTTATACAGGATTGGAGGGTATTCCAAAGATGAGCGGCAGAATAACTAAAGCTTTTCTTGTAAAGATCAAGTCTAGGTTTTGGAAGACATATGTTGTTCAAGCGTTGGCTGCACTTTGGGCTAAATTTAAACAGGTTCCATAGATAAGGCAGGGCATGCCGTGAAAGAATTTGATGTACTAACTTGGCTTCGTTGAAGAGGAGCCTGTTCTTAAGAGGCAGTATTTTGATACGTTTGTGGTGGTTAGTTGTTTGTGCTTGATCTTTGTCACTAACTTTACTGCTCGCTTTTGGAGTGAGCAAAGCCATTGAGACACTGAGCAACCACCCCAAACTGTTGAACAATAGTCTAAATGTATTTGTATATGAGTTATGTATTATGTCTTCCTAGTGTCTTGATCGATGGAGTGCTTAATTTTGGCTAACTGGTATACTTTTTGTGCTATGAGTTTTGTTAAACATTGCACATGAGAGTTCCAGGTCAGATGTTGGTCAATAATAAGACCTAGTGTTTTGTGATCGCTAACGTTTTCTGTCTGTGATGTTTCTGTACAGAGTCGAAGTGTTGTTTTTGTTGCATTTTGTAGTTTCTGTCTTGTTGTTATGAGCATTGATTTTGTTTTATCGCTGTTTATAATCATACTATTATTTTTGCTCCATCTAATTAAATTGTATAACTCGACCTGAAGAGTTGATTCTAGATTAGTACAATCGTAGTCACTGGTGCAGACTGTGCAATCATCGGCAAAAAGGTCACAAGAAGAGTGTTTAAGATGAAGTGGAAGATCATTGATATAGATAGGAATGTGTAACTGTTTAAAATCAGTACATCTGCTGTCCAGGAGTGTTTGTAGTTCATGTAAGTCGCATATAGGAGCTGATATTGATGATTTAAAAATGTTGATTTCTTCTCTGAAGTGTGTACTGATATGTGCGCTAGTGTATGCACAACTGATGGCTTGAAAATCAAATTCTTTTCTTTTATTTGATAGGGTATTTATGGCTTTCCAAATTGATTTACTGTCTGATTTATTCTGTACTAGATTCCTGAAGTAATTTTTTTTCTCTTGTCTTATTAAGTACTGAACTTTGTTTCTGAGTGAACGGTAGGTCCTAAAGTCCTTGATTTTGTGCGCCCGGTCACGTTCTGTCATTGACTGCAATATTTCAGGTGTTATCCAAGGTGACTTCGTCTGGTGTTTTACTCTCATCTCTTTCATGGGGACATGTTTGTCTAATATATCTCTGAAGATCTTTAGCCAATATTCTATTGCCTCATCAGGGTCAGTTAGCTGGTACACGTGTGTAAGTGAAGATTCTTGCAAATCATTAAGGAATAATTCTAGGTTAAATTTTCTGAAGCTTCTAAATTTCATACTGGTGTGATTGTGCTTAGGAAGTTTATACCCCTTTCTTGTCCACGTACAGCAGACTGGGTAATGATCATTTAACGAAGTATGAGGATGTTTCATTCAGTGATGTTTTCTGGGTGGGCTACATATATATGATCTAATAATGTGGATGATACTTCTGTTACTCTAGTAGGTTTGGTGACAATTTGGCAGAAATTATAGGATAACATAATATTGCTCCAAGTTGAATTTGATTGTGTTAAATCTATGTTGAAATCTCCAAGAATGTTAATATCTTTGAACCTAAAGGTTGAAACCTCATCCATCATAGTCGTGAAGTGATTGTACCACAGGGATGATGCAGTTGGATTACGGTACAAAAGTCCAATAATTAATGGACTCTGGTTTGGCATTTTAACTTCCGCCCAAATACACTTTACCTCTGATGATTCGACAGAGAACTATGGAGAATTAATTACTCATAGAGGCAACACAGAACAGAGAACTGTGGAGAATTAACTTCTCACAGAGGCAAAAAGAAACAGAGAATTGCGGAGAATTGATTACTCATAGAGGCAACACAGAACAGAGAATTGTAGAGAGTTAATTACTCATAGAGGCAACACAGAACAGAGAATTGTGGAGAGTTAATTACTCATAGAGGCAACAAAGAACAGAGAATTGTAGAGAGTTAATTACTCATAGAGGCAACACAGAACAGAGAATTGTAGAGAGTTAATTACTCATAGAGGCAACACAGAACAGAGAATTGTGGAGAGTTAATTACTCATAGAGGCAACACAGAACAGAGAATTGTAGAGAGTTAATTACTCATAGAGGCAACACAGAACAGAGAATTGTAGAGAGTTAATTACTCATAGAGGCAACACAGAACAGAGAATTGTAGAGAGTTAATTACTCATAGAGGCAACACAGAACAGAGAATTGTAGAGAGTTAAGGCCGTCAAGCTCAACAGGCTTGGCACTTGATTGATAGATTTCTGGCATCAGGTTTATGAACGCTGCATGCCATAGAAACGTACTTTCTGGAAGCCCCTGGTTAAGCTATATATCTCCTGGCTACCTTTCTGCTATAACATTTCTACCGGTCAAGACGACCCTAACTAAAATACCAGAAAGTTTCTTCAATTTTGGACCGGCTAACTTCAATACTTTCTTGAATTTTGGATCTGTTAACCTCACTACTTTCTTGAATTTTGGATCGGCTAACCTCACTACTTCTTTAAATTTTGGATCGGCTAACCTCACTACTTCTTTAAATTTTGGATCGGCTAACCTCACTACTTTCTTGAATTTTGGATCGGCTAACCTCACTACTTTCGTGGCACAAGATGTCGGTCTGTACTGGAATTCCAGGAACGTTTCAAGTTCTGACATGTAGTCTGTTAATCTGTAGTCTGTTTATTAAATCATTGTCTGTTACTTTGTGGTCTATCTGTTCAATGGTATTCTGTCTATTAATCTATAGTCAGTCAGTTAACTTTTAGTCCGTTAACTTGCAGTCTTTCTAAACTGCAACATTTGTCATAAAGAGTAATTTGTCTAGTATTGTAATATGTTGTACTTAAAATAAGGCTATAAACATACAGTGTATCATCATCATCATCATCATCATCATCATCATCATCATCATCATCACAAAGTTTCGGGTAAAATCAATTGTAAATCCGGATACTGACATTTATTGTAAATAGCTGTCTTGAAACAAAAAAAAAAACACTGAGAAAGACACCAGTTTACACTGTCAGGGTAATATTAAAATAAAATATTTATTCCAATGTACATGATGGTAACAAGTAAATGAATCATGTTCATTGTTTCTTCATCTCAGAATACTTTTTTTTTCCTTTGTTCTTCTCATAACGTTTTCTCTTCACTTGTTTATATCGTGAGTTTCTTTCCATTTGTTCTTCTCGTGGTGTTCTACTTCCACTTGTTCATCTCATGATGTTCCAGTTCCACTTATTCATCTCATGACGTTACAGTTCCACTTGTTCATCTCATTACAGTTCCACTTGTTCATCTCATGATGTTCCAGTTCCACTTATTCATCTCATGACTTTACAGTTCCACTTGTTCATCTCATTACAGTTCCACTTGTTCATCTCATGATGTTCCAGTTCCATTTATTCATCTCATGATGTTACAGTTCCGCTTGTTCATCTCATGATGTTTTCAATCACTTTGTTATTCTCGTAACGGTTTCTTTTCACTTCTCATGAGTTTTTTTCTTCCTACTTTTTCATCCCTAAATGCTTTCTCTCCATTTTCTCTTATCATGATGTATTCTCTCCACTTTCTCTTATCATGATGTATTCTCTCCATTTGATTTTCTCATGACATTCTCTCTATTTATTATTCTTATGATGATGTTTCCTCTCCATTTGTTTTTCTCATTATGTATTCTTTCCACCTGTTATTATCAAGATGTTTCTTTTTATATATGTGTTGTTCTCATGACTTTTCTCACTATTTGTTTCTGCCATAATCTTTTCTCTCCAGCTGTTATTCTTACAATGTTTTCTCTGCACTTGTTAGTCTCTTGCTGTTTTCTCTGGTCTTCTCATGATGTTTTCTCATTGCATACTGATCTCATTTTGCTTTTTGTATATTTCTCTTCTCATGAAATTTTCTTCTTATGATGTTTTATGGACATTTGTTTTTCTCTTTCTATTTTCTTCCCACCTGTTCTTCTCATGATGTTTTCTCTCCATATGTTCGTCTCATTCTATTTTCTTCCCACCTGTTCTTCTCAAGATGTTTTCTCTCCATATGTTCGTCTCATTCTATTTTCTTCTCATCTGTTCTTTTCATGATGTTTTCTCTCCATATGTTCGTCTCATTGTATTTTCTTCTCACCTGTTCTTCTCATAATGGTTTCTCTGTGACTTTAGTCTCATCTCGAGGTATTTCCATTTCTGTATGTGACGGTGTTTTCTCTCCATGTATTCTTCTCATGACATATTCTATCCATTCATTCTTCTCATGATATATTCTATTCATTTATTCTTCACTTGATATATTCTATCCATTTATTCTTCTCATAATATATTCTACACATTTATTCTTCGCACGATATAGTCTATCCATTTACTCTCCTCATGGTATATTCTATCCATTTATTCTTCTCATGATATATTCTATCTTTTTAATTCTTCTCATGCTGTTTTATCTCCAGTTTTTCTCCCGTTCACGAGGTTTTTAAAATTTATATCCATTTATTGATCTAATGATACTTTATTGCCGCTTATTTATCTCATATTTTTTGTATCCCCTTGTTCTTTGCTTAGTAGTTTCTTATCACTTATTTATCTCCTAATGGATTCTTTCCATGTGCTCTTCTCATGATGTCTCTGCCCACTTGTTCTTCTCATGATGCCTCTGCCCACTTGTTCTTCTCATGATGCCTCTGCCCACTTGTTCTTCTCATGATGTCTCTGCCAACTTGTTCTTCTCATAATGTCTCTGCCAACTTGTTCTCCTCATGATGTCTATTCCAACATGTTCTTCTCATGATGTTTCTGTCCTCTTGTTCTTATCATGACGTTTCTGCCCATTTGTTCTTCTCATGATGTTTCTGTCCACTTGTTCTCATGATGTTTCTGTCTTCTTGTTCTTCTCGTGATGTTTCTGTCCACTTGTTCTTCTCATGATGTTTTTTCCCACTTGTTCTTCTCATGATGTTTCTGTCCACTTGTTCTTCTCATGATGTTTCTGCCCACTTATTCTTCTCATGATGTTTCTGCCCACTTGTTCTTCTCATGATGTTTCTGTCCACTTGTTCTTCTCATGATGTTTCTGTCCACTTGTTCTTCTCGTCATGTTTCTGTCCATTTATTCTTCTCATCATGTTTCTGTTTACTTGTTCATCTCATGATGTTTCTGTCCTCTTGTTTTTCTCATGATATTTTTCTCTCATTTTGTTTCCTCTCATTACGATTTCTCTCCACTTTTCTTCTCATGATGCTTTCTTATCACTTAATTGTGTCATAATGCTTTCTTATCACTTATGTTTTCATGTTTTCTTCATCCATTTGTTCTTCTCTTGATGTTGTAAACCCACATGTTCTTCTAATGTTTCCATGTACGTTTTCTTCTCATGATGTGTTCTCTTCGCTTGTTTTATCATGATGTGTTCTCTTCGCTTGTTTTATCATGATGTGTTCTCTTCGCTTGTTTTATCATGATGTGTTTCTTCTTTTATGTTCTCATGATGTTTTCTATTCACAGCTCCTATCATGATGTCTTCTGTCCACTTGTTCTCATGACGTGATCTCGTACTTTTGTTCAGCTCATGGCGTTTTCTCTTCCTTTTGTTCGTCTCATGACGCTGTCTCTCTACTTGTTATTCTCATGATGTTATCTCCCTGATCGTTTATTTCTTCTTACATAATTCACTCTGTCTTTACTCGATTACAGTCACTTTTCCGAGAACTGTTGGGTGGATAGAAACCTCGTTAATTTAAATGAGCTATTTTGTGTCACATTATGTTCTCTACATTAGAGGTAGTATTGGAAAGTTCCCGGAAAGATGCTTTAAAAAAAGGTATGTTTGGCTTATTTAAATTTGACTGACTTCGAAATAGTCCAGTCTGGAACGTACACAGCCATCGCAGTGCCTCCTTCACGCATCAAAAACACCGCAGAAGTCCATTCCTGAAGGCCTGCCAGTGCCACTTGCGATTTCGTTTGGATTTCACCTACGGTGTCGAAGTTGTACTCATTCAGCTCTAGTTTCATTCTGGGGAACAATTCAGTGTCACAAAGGGCTAGGTCGGCCAACTATGGAAGATGTGGGGCAACCACAACAATGTTGTTTTGTGTCGAGTCATGAAAGGGGTTGTAATGATGCAACAGCCAGTTGTGGTTGCGCCATAGTTCCGGTCTTTTTCTTCGCATATCTTCTCTCAGACGCCTGGAAATGCCTTAGTAAAAGTCAAAATTCACGGACCACCAGGAGGAATACATTCTTGGTGAACGATACCCTTGGCGTGGACAAGAAAACGATGAGCATACTTTTTGTTGCTCTTCGAAACTGCCGCGCTCTGTTTGGTCTTGGTGACTACAAGCTCCTTCACTGCGATGACCGTTGTTTCATCTTCGATTTGTGATGGCAAAAGTTGTTTCATCTTCGATTTGTGATGGTAAAAGTTGTTTCATCTTCGATTTGTGATGGTAAAAGTTGTTTCATCTTCGATTTGTGGTTGTAAAAATTGTTTTATCTTCGATCTTTTGTCGTAAAGATTGCTTTATCTTCAATTTGTAATGATGAATCCAAATTTGATCGTCCATGATGACCTAGAAAAAAATGCATGTATAAATTGGCCATGTGTTGACAGTACAAACCCAAGCAGCAGACCGACTCAGCAGGTTTGGGAGTGATGACCTTCAGTGTACCTCGCTTATTTGTTAAAGAGAACAGTCAGGGAAGTATAATCCAGGAACTGTGGGAGACCACCTCATATTTAAGCCCAGTATTTACTTCTGTCACTGCTCATTTCTCGTTTAATGGAACAATAAATCTTGGCAAATCTGGGTACGAGACGCTTACTTTGGTTGATATCTCAAGACTAAGCATGTTTTAAAAAAGTAATGACTTTTAAGTAGGGGGGATATTAGTTCGATTTTCAAAGCAACAGCACAGAGCAATGGAACCAGTGAAAGCTTATCATGATTTGATAGTATATCATTGTGCAGGTTTTTAAAGCTTATTGGTGGAATTATGTGGGGATGTATAGCGTGAAACCTGATTAGAGTGATATAATGTGAAATCAAATCAGAGAGGAGTGATATAATGTAAAATCAAATCAGAGCAAAATATGCAGGAAACTCTCTACTATAGAGAGCGGAACAACAACACAACTCCTTCAGATCATCAGAGGAAGTACCCCCCCCCCCCACCTCAGACAGGTGTTTCGGCCCTATTAAACTCCTGACACTCTAAGGGGGGTGGGCCCCTCTGGGTCATGACTCCCAGAGGTCTTGTGAGTTGTTGCTTTTCTTTTGTCCCGGGATTGAGTTGACACTGCACTTTTAAAGTGCGTCTTTAGCTATTTTAGCCACGAAGAACTGGTGTTGACCGCGACAAGTGAAATTATGTTCTCAATGCTTGTTTCGCATACTCCATAGCCAGCATGAAGCCTTTTCTGCTGTTTCTGAAAGGCTTTTCAATGCCCTTGCTCTTGCTTGTCCCTTTATGCCCAGTTGCTTACATAGGTCGTATGCTGATGTTGCTACGAATCCTCTTGCTCCCACTTCTACAGCTATCACTTTTGCCCTGATTCCTGCCCCCTGCCTCAGTTGCTTGACCAGATCGTTGTACTTCTCACATTTGAATAGATGCTGCTCCTCTATTCTTGTTTCGTACGGAACCGTAAGCTCAATCATTATTAGTTTCTGTTTTTCTGTGGAGTACACTACAATGTCCGGTCGCATTCCTGTGTTCTTAATGGTAGTCGAGTATTCTCTTCTTTCTGGAAGGTCCGCTATCACATCCCAGTCATTTCCATCATCTAGCAGTGATGGTAAGGGAATGTCCCTGATTTTAATATTCGATGTCGTACCAACGACTATGAAGTATTTAGGTGGGACTTCAACTCTTTTGCTGTTATTTGCTTTATTTTTTGCCCTGTCTACAATAGCTATTAGTTCCTGCAGCACTCTGTTGTGCTGCCAGGTGTAGCGTCCTTGACCTAATGATACTTTGCATACTGACAGCACATGTTTCAATGTTTGCCTTTCGTTGCAGAGAGGGCACTTTGTGTCTTCTGATACACACCATTTGTATAGGTTGGAGCCTGTAGGCAGAAGGTCATAAGTAGCTCTGATGATGAAGCTGAGTCTCAAGGGTGCCATTTTCCAGATGTCATTCCATGTTAGTGATCTCTGCAGGACTTCCTCCCTTGTTAGTCATCTCTGCAGGACTTTCTCCCATGTTAGTCATCTCTGCAGGACTTCCTCCCATGTTAGTCATCTCTGCAGGACTTCCTCCCATGTTAGTCATCTCTGCAGGACTTCCTCCCTTGTTAGTGATCTCTGCAGGACTTTCTCCCATGTTAGTGATCTCTGCAGGACTTCCTCCCTTGTTAGTGATCTCTGCAGGACTTCCTCCCATGTTAGTGATCTCTGCAGGACTTCCTCCCATGTTAGTGATCTCTGCAGGACTTCCTCCCATGTTAGTGATCTCTGCAGGACTTCCTCCCATGTTGTCCACTGACCTTGCTGTGCCTGTTGGACTGCCTTCTGGACCCGATTATCATCCTCTGAATTCCTTACGTCGCTGATGATCATATCCCTTCTTTCCTTACAGGAGGCCTTTGACCACCATTTGATTTCATCATGACCAAATTCCCTTTTGTTGGTCTGGGTGTATCCTATTACTTCTTTCAGCTCCTGTGTTTCCCTGGCTGCGGTCACTTCCTCACTTACTTTCCACTTTCGTCCAGTTTTAAGTGTTGGCTGCACTTCTCGTACCACTGGATCTGTAGATTCTTGTAGCATCATTGCAAGCCTTGTCTTTCCTACCTTGTATTCTTCAACCACAGATTTGAATGGTAGCTGCAGTTTGCTCTTCTTGCAGTACGGTGCCACATTAGTTAAATCCTGGTAGCACACCCAGCCACTATCTTATGGATTTATTTATCTTTCTTTCGACTGCCTCTACTGTGCTGGTACTTACTTCGTAAATGAGCAGTGGCTACATCAATTTTGGAATCAGAATGAACTGGAGGCACCATATTTTGAACTTCCCCAGTAGCTTGCTTTTGTCTATGATGTTCAGTCCATTCTGTGCCATTCACCGCGTTTGAGTCTTTCATGGAAGCATCATACTCTGCCAAGGCTCTTCACTGGCTCTTCCCCTACAGGTGAGATTATTTGATTTGCCACTGTGTACGATCTTTCTATCACTTTCCCCTTTATGAATGACAGACTGCTTGACTTCTTTGGCTTGAAGCTCATGCAGCACCATATGTTAAGGCTATCCAAACTCTCTAACATCTTTCGTGCCTGTGCTTCACTGGTTGTTATTACTGTTGGTAATATGAATGCTTTTAGTGGTAGCATCTGACATCCATTTCTGAACCTTGGGCCTTCTACTGCTCCTTCTGCTGCTTTCATGATTACTTGCATGGCGAGTATGAACAGAATGGGAGATATTGTACAGCCCATTGCAATTCCTACTGGAGCTCAGTCCATCTTGTAATATATCCTGATGTTCCAAATCTCATGAGGAACCATGTGAAGTACATTTTAAGCATCTTCGTGATTTCTTTTGGCACATGATACATGTCTAGTGCTAGCCATATCATTTGATGGTCAAGCCATATTACCTGTAGATCTTGCTTTCCAGATCTTGCCTGCTGAATAGCTTCCCAAATCATTGACGCATGCTTGAGACATCCTGGGGAACCTGGAATTCCTCCCTTCTGCACAGATGTATCAATGTAACCATTATCTAGGATGTATGTTGTTAGTCTCTTTGCCATTACAGAGAAGAATATCTTTCCTTCCACATTCAGAAGTGAGATTGGTCTGAACTGGTTGATTTCAGTGTAATTCTGCTCCTTTTGGATGTATACTCCGTTAGCCTTTTTCCATTCTTTACTTATGAGTCCCTCGGTCCATGCTGTTCGTAGGAGTTTATAGAGCTTCTTTAGAACTTCGGGGCATCTTTTGTATAGTATGTAAGGGACGCCATTCGGACCTGGTGCCGACTTACCTTTAGCTTTTCCTACGATGCTCTTTACTTCTTGTAAGGTTGGTGGGCTGCATTTGAATTTGCTGCCTGGTGCACAGAGCCACACTAGACCTTTCATCTGCTCGAGAGGTGTATGCTGTTTTTTTTATCAGAGTATGTCTTGCTAAGATGTTCCTCGAGCACCTCCTTACCTGCTCTCAGCGTACCTGATTTTGACTGTTCAAATAACTGCTTGGCAAACCCGAAGGTATCTCTGTAGAACTTCTCTCTTGCGTATCTGGTTTCCCTCTTCCTTTTACATATTCTTTCAGCTCTGCAAAGGGCATTGTGCTGGGATTTTAGATGCAGCCAAACCTATCTTCGTCCTTCCTTTTCTGATTCGTGTGCCTTCTTGAACATTTTCCGGGCATGGTTCTTCTGCTGTCTTTTTGCTTCTTTTTTCCTGTGTCCAGGTTTTCCCATAAGCTTTTGGCACTTGCTGGTGGGAAGTTAATCTTGTCTCTGGTCTCGTCGGGGGGCTGCATTGCCTCCCTGCTGCCTGACTCAGCCTGAATATTCCCTGTACTGTGGATTATATCCTGACAGAGATCTTCTAATGTCTTATCTGAGACTGGCGTCACAGTGCACTGTTGATTATTGGGCAGCAAGGAACCAGCAGAGTGGTATAATGTGAAATCAAATCAGAGCAGAGTGGTATAATGTGAAATCAAATCAGAGCAGAGTGGTATAATGTGAAATCAAATCAGAGCGGAGTGATATAATGAAATCAAATCAGAGCGGAGTGGTATAATGTGAAATATACAAGAGGGAGCAGAGTGGCATTCAGTGAAGTCAAGCTGGGGCTGTATAATGTGAAATCAGAACCAATTTAAATAGTATGTTCCATTTTGAAAATTGTGAAGGTAAAGAAATAACTAGAGAAAAGGGAAAGAGGGATGGCTTTTAAGTAAAAGGTGCGCCTCAGTTATAGAAAGAAAGATGGAATCCCAGAACTGGCAGAAATGTTCAATAGACTGCCAACTCACCAGAGAAGCAGAATTATAAACCATTAGATTACAATTTCTTAACAACCATACACGGCTGGAGGCAGATACGAGCGAACTTGAGGAGTTCTAGTGGCTTGAGTTAGGAAAATAAGAATTAGTGGCTGTCAAACTGGGGTAGCAGAAGCCTGGACTATGTAAAATATATACTACACATGCCAAGGTTTGCATATTTTAATATGACATGATGGAAGAGTGAGTACAGACGTGCGAGTGTATCTGCTTGTGAGTGTGTGTGTGTGTGTATCTGCTTGTGAGTGTGTGTGTATGTGTGTGTATCTGCTTGTGAGAGTGTGTGTGTATGTATGTGTGTGTGTATCTGCTTGTGAGTGTGTGTGAATCTGCTTTTGTGTGTGTGTGTGTGCGCGTGTGGGTGTGTATGTGTGTGTGTGATGGAGTGGGGGGGGGCCGTTCGCAGGAAAAAAAATCTGAAAACACTGATGCAGAGCTTTTCATTCTGTCATGAATGTGAATGTTGTAAATAAAATAGTTTACGGTTTTTACACTCGGAGAATGCCTTCTTTACATTCGAACAATGCTTTCTTTAGCTTCAGTGAAATAATTTTATCAGCAGAACTAGAACAATTTTCAGTAACATTTATTTCATTCAACACAGAAACATGTTTTTCTTTTTTTTGTCTTATTACAAAATTTATACAAATTATTACAAATTAAAATTACAAATATTACAAGGAAAAATCTGCCAAAAAAATCCTTGCCAAATTGTAGCATGGCCTTGTAAGTAATAATTATAGTTATTATTATTATTATTATTAATGAATATGATTATGAATATATTGTAGGCATAATAGTAACATCTAATAGCAACAGAAAAAGTAAAGAGGAAAATTAGAGCAAGGTAGAAAAACAAACTTCCATGACACTAGTATGACTGGACGCTGACACAAGTAAACAGAATAGAAAAGACACATAGAAAAGGCAGACACAATGAAAAGCGAGGACACAATAAAACCTCCGACACGAAAGAGCAAGATAATGTCTTAGGTAAATGACAATTGTATAAGCGGCGTTGACACTTTTGACACCTGTTAGCGTAGAAACTGATGCGTTGCAGATCTATTAGAAAACAGAGTTTAGAATCATCCTGGTATACGTGTAGAATATCTTGAAGTTGAGAACATTGACGAAATGCTGCATGTAGAATATGATAGAGTTTGAGATTATTAACAAATGATTAAATGATTAAATCTAAGTGATGTTATCGACAATACATCTTGATATTATTGGACAGAATAAATGAATTCAGAGAACATTTCATCGGACTTGCTCTGATCTAATGAATGTGGTAATGCGTGTGAGACATCGATGTGTTATAATCAAAAGAACAACTTAATCATCTTCAATCTTCATCAATAATATGATAGTTCAGAGCTTTTCATTCTGTCATGAATGTGAATGTTGTAAATAAAATAGTTTACGGTTTTTACACTCGGAGAATGCCTTCTTTACATTCGAACAATGCTTTCTTTAGCTTCAGTGAAATAATTTTATCAGCAGAACTAGAACAATTTTCAGTAACATTTATTTCATTCAACACAGAAACATGTTTTTCTTTTTTTTTTGTCTTATTACAAAATTTATACAAATTATTACAAATTAAAATTACAAATATTACAAGGAAAAATCTGCCCAAAAAATCCTTGCCAAATTGTAGCATGGCCTTGTAAGTAATAATTATAGTTATTATTATTATTATTATTAATGAATATGATTATGAATATATTGTAGGCATAATAGTAACATCTAATAGCAACAGAAAAAGTAAAGAGGAAAATTAGAGCAAGGTAGAAAAACAAACTTCCATGACACTAGTATGACTGGACGCTGACACAAGTAAACAGAATAGAAAAGACACATAGAAAAGGCAGACACAATGAAAAGCGAGGACACAATAAAACCTCCGACACGAAAGAGCAAGATAATGTCTTAGGTAAATGACAATTGTATAAGCGGCGTTGACACTTTTGACACCTGTTAGCGTAGAAACTGATGCGTTGCAGATCTATTAGAAAACAGAGTTTAGAATCATCCTGGTATACGTGTAGAATATCTTGAAGTTGAGAACATTGACGAAATGCTGCATGTAGAATATGATAGAGTTTGAGATTATTAACAAATGATTAAATGATTAAATCTAAGTGATGTTATCGACAATACATCTTGATATTATTGGACAGAATAAATGAATTCAGAGAACATTTCATCGGACTTGCTCTGATCTAATGAATGTGGTAATGCGTGTGAGACATCGATGTGTTATAATCAAAAGAACAACTTAATCATCTTCAATCTTCATCAATAATATGATAGTTCACACCTTTACATTCTTATAAAATAATTGAATAACTTCTACAATGACTGACATTAATTATTAACTCTGCGATGGGAGTCTTCCAAGAACTGCTATCTTCACACTTTCCAGCAGTAAGCAACTAGACACAACAACCAACATGACACCATGAGAGAAACAGGCATATTTCTGTGTCACCAGTTTTGTGCTATTTGTTCACTACCTTTTTTCTGGAACAGTATAGAAACTTATGTTTCGTGATTTACTTTCAGAAACTTTGATTTTTCAAAAATATTCTGATTAAAAAAATGTTATTATTATTTTAAAATGTACCTGGAAATAGAAGATGTACAGAAGGAGCACTTGCAAATGTGCAATCTCATTTGACTGTTACATATTGTTTCAATGTGAAGAGAACTTTCACCATCTTTCTTGTTTTTCCATTCATACATGGCCTGTACTTCTAAACTCATGGCAGAAGTTCAACAGTCAAACAAATCAGCATTCTGTTAGGGGAAAGTCCCCGAACTTTTAAACATATTTTGTTATGAATAAAGAGATTATGTACTTCATGCAAGGTCTCCGACTTTTATTTGAATGTTAGCAGTGAAGATATTACTTCAACAAAATCAACATATCAAGAGAGCTGATTGATAGAGAAGTTAAAAAAGATGTTATTCATATACGTTTATTCATATACATTTATCTACATTGTAGATATTATTAACCAGCTGCATCTAGCAAGTCCCACAGTTCAATGTTCGGAAGTTAGTAAGACAATTCCATGTTCGGATGTTAGTACCACAATTCAATGTCCAAAGTTATTTCCACAAGTCAATGTTCTGAAGTTATTTCCACAATTCAATGTTCGGAAGTTAGTCCCAGAATTCCATGTTCGGAAGTTATTCCCACAACTCAAATTTTGGAAGTTAGTCCCACAATTCCACGTACGGAAGTTGGTCCCACAATTCAATGTTCGAAAGTTATATTTATTGATGATAAAAAAAACCGCATTTTAAAAAATAGCAATAGGATAATGTTGTCCAGAGTCACTTAAAATTTACCAGTGATTTGGTTTGAAAGCAAACTCTACGTAAACTCACATTGTCAGCTGATTAGTGGCGAAAGCAGACTGGACTGCGAGTACTGGGTTTTCCAGAGAAATGACGGAGATAGTTGCTGAGTATGGACGTGTTCGTGACTGGAGATAGTTGCTGAGTGTGGACCTGCTCGTGACTGGAGATAGTTGCTGAGTATGGACCTGTTCGTGACTGGAGATAGTTGCTGAGTGTGGACGTGTTCGTGACTGGAGATAGTTGCTGAGTGTGGACGTGCTCGTGACTGGAGATAGTTGCTGAGTGTGGACGTGCTCGTGACTGGAGATAGTTGCTGAGTGTGGACATGTTCGTGACTGGAGATAGTTGCTGAGTGTGGACGTGTTCGTGACTGGAGATAGTTGCTGAGTGTGGACGTGTTCGTGACTGGAGATAGTTGCTGAGTGTGGACATGTTCGTGACTGGAGATAGTTGCTGAGTGTGGACCTGCTCGTGACTGGAGATAGTTGCTGAGTGTGGACCTGCTCGTGACTGGAGATAGTTGCTGAGTGTGGACGTGTTCGTGACTGGAGATAGTTGCTGAGTGTGGACGTGCTCGTGACTGGAGATAGTTGCTGAGTGTGGACGTGTTCGTGACTGGAGATAGTTGCTGAGTGTGGACATGTTCGTGACTGGAGATAGTTGCTGAGTGTGGACATGTTCGTGACTGGAGATAGTTGCTGAGTGTGGACGTGTTCGTGACTGGAGATAGTTGCTGAGTGTGGACATGTTCGTGACTGGAGATAGTTGCTGAGTATGGACATGTTCGTGACTGGAGATAGTTGCTGAGTATGGACGTGCTCGTGACTGGAGATAGTTGCTGAGTGTGGACATGCTCGTGACTGGAGATAGTTGCTGAGTGTGGACGTGCTCGTGACTGGAGATATTGTAACCGAAAAAGTGGACTGCAACTTACTGTCTTGAAATGTTCTGGAGACAACAATCCAGTTATGTCACTTCAAGCTTACGGAGTTGACTTCTTCAGTTTACCTTTCTTGTGCAGCACGTTCACGTGCCTGTAAGGCTGTACCAACTCCTCGAAACATTGCACCAAAGAAATCATAATTTAAAATAAACAAACAGAATTGTTAGTTTTTATCTGAGATCAGACTCGAAGAAACAACTCCATATCGTGGCCAACATTGCCCCCCTCCCCCAGATCACACATACACGCACGTGCGTATGTGTTAAGTTGTCATTGTTGTGAGAAGTAGAGACAAGTCTTTGCAAGCTTTCAAGAGCCACCATCATCACCCGCACTACGACAATCATCATCATCATCATCATCATCATAGATATCATCATTACCACCACTACCACAACAAATCATCATCATAATCATCAACAACATTATCATGACCACTACCACAGTTATCATCAATATCTTTTTGTATGAGGGTGGAGCTAATTAATGATTTCTTCGAAAAACCTTACGGCTTGGTACATTCTGTTCTGGATTTCAGAAATGTTTAACGGCACGGGAAGGATGTAAGATGTAAGATTACATAATGACGTTATTTGTGTGCCCACGTGCTTGAATACATGCCCGTGCCTGAAGGGTGTTCCATGACTTTAGCAAAGTGAACCTTTCTTTCTGTTTTACTGCTCTGTAGAGTGCCTCTTTTTTATCACTCTCTGTCACTGCTATAAAATAATTTCTGCATAATTTGCATACACAAATTTCATTTTTTGTTTTTGTTTTGTAAAGTTATACATATTACATTTTATTTTTAAAAAAGGAGCATGAACGGTGCCATATTAAAAATGTAACATTCACTGACGTATAAACGCTGTCATACTAGAAATGTAACATTCACTGACATATAAACGCTGTCATACTAGAAATGCAACGGTCACTGACATATAAACGCTGTCATACTAGAAATGCAACGGTCACTGACATATAAACGCTGTCATACTAGAAATGTAACTGTCACTGACATATAAACGCTGTCATACTAGAAATGTAACACGCATTGACATATAAACGCTGTCATATTAGAAATGTAAAAGTCACTGACATGTGAACTCTGTCATACTAGAAATGTAAAAGTCACTGACATGTGAACTCTGTCATATTAGAAATGTAAGAGTCATTGACATATAAACGCTGTCATACTATAAATGTAACAGTCATTGACATATAAACGCTGTCATACTATAAATGTAACAGTCATTGACATATAAACGCTGTCATACTAGACATGTAACAGTCACTGATATATAAACGCCGTCATACTATAAATGTAACAGTCATTGACATATAAACGCTGCCATACTATAAATGTAAAAGTCACTGACATGTGAACTCTGTCATATTAGAAATGTAACAGTCACTGACATATGAACTCTGTCATATTAGAAATGTAACAGTCCATGGCATATGAACTTTGATATATTAGAAATATAGCAGTCACTGGCGTATGAACTTTGATATATTAGAAATATAGCAGTCACTGACATATGAACGTTGATATATTAGAAGTATAGCAGTCATTGACATATGAACGTTGATATATTAGAAGTATAGCAGTCACTGACATATGAACGTTGATATATTAGAAGTATAGCAGTCACTGACATATGAACGTTGATATATTAGAAGTATAGCAGTCACTGACATATGAACGTTGATATATTAGAAGTATAGCAGTCACTGACATATGAACGTTGATATATTAGAAGTATAGCAGTCACTGACATTTAAACGTTGATATATTAGAAGTATAGCAGTCACTGACATTTAAACGTTGATATATTAGAAGTATAGCAGTCACTGACATATGAACGTTGATATATTAGAAGTATAGCAGTCACTGACATATAAACGTTGATATATTAGAAGTATAGCAGTCACTGACATTTAAACGTTGATATATTAGAAGTATAGCAGTCACTGACATATAAACGTCGATATATTAGAAGTATAGCAGTCACTGACATTTAAACGTTGATATATTAGAAGTATAGCAGTCACTGACATATGAACGTTGATATATTAGAAGTATAGCAGTCACTGACATATGAACGTTGATATATTAGAAGTATAGCAGTCACTGACATATAAACGTTGATATATTAGAAGTATAGCAGTCACTGTCATTTAAACGTTGATATATTAGAAGTATAGCAGTCACTGACATTTAAACGTTGATATATAGAAGTATAGCAGTCACTGACATATGAACGTTGATATATTAGAAGTATAGCAGTCACTGACATATGAACGTTGATATATTAGAAGTATAGCAGTCACTGACATATAAACGTTGATATATTAGAAGTATAGCAGTCACTGACATATGAACGTTGATATATCAGAAGTATAGCAGTCACTGACATATGAACGTTGATATATTAGAAGTATAGCAGTCACTGACATATGAACGTTGATAATTAGAAGTATAGCAGTCACTGACATATGAACGTTGATATATTAGAAGTATAGCAGTCACTGACATATGAACGTTGATATATTAGAAGTATAGCAGTCACTGACATATGAACGTTGATATATTAGAAGTATAGCAGTCACTGACATATAAACGTTGATATATTAGAAGTATAGCAGTCACTGACATTTAAACGTTGATATATTAGAAGTATAGCAGTCACTGACATATGAACGTTGATATATTAGAAGTATAGCAGTCACTGACATATAACGTTGATATATAGAAGTATAGCAGTCACTGACATTTAAACGTTGATATATTAGAAGTATAGCAGTCACTGACATATAAACGTCGATATATTAGAAGTATAGCAGTCACTGACATTTAAACGTTGATATATTAGAAGTATAGCAGTCACTGACATATGAACGTTGATATATTAGAAGTATAGCAGTCACTGACATATGAACGTTGATATATTAGAAGTATAGCAGTCACTGACATATAAACGTTGATATATTAGAAGTATAGCAGTCACTGTCATTTAAACGTTGATATATTAGAAGTATAGCAGTCACTGACATTTAAACGTTGATATATTAGAAGTATAGCAGTCACTGACATATGAACGTTGATATATTAGAAGTATAGCAGTCACTGACATATGAACGTTGATATATTAGAAGTATAGCAGTCACTGACATAAACGTTGATATATTAGAAGTATAGCAGTCACTGACATATGAACGTTGATATATCAGAAGTATAGCAGTCACTGACATATGAACGTTGATATATTAGAAGTATAGCAGTCACTGACATATGAACGTTGATATATTAGAAGTATAGCAGTCACTGACATATAAACGTTGATATATTAGAAGTATAGCAGTCACTGACATATGAACGTTGATATATTAGAAGTATAGCAGTCACTGACATATGAACGTTGATATATTAGAAGTATAGCAGTCACTGACATATAAACGTTGATATATTAGAAGTATAGCAGTCACTGACATATGAACGTTGATATATCAGAAGTATAGCAGTCACTGACATATAAACGTTGATATATTAGAAGTATAGCAGTCACTGACATATGAACGTTGATATATTAGAAGTATAGCAGTCACTGACATATAAACGTTGATATATTATAAGTATAGCAGTCACTGACATATAAACGTTGATATATTAGAAGTATAGCAGTCACTGACATATGAATGTTGATATATTAGAAGTATAGCAGTCACTGACATAAAGCACCACGAATACGCACATGAAAGAAGGAAAAATAATGTGCGCCTAATTACTTTTTCTGTCTGTTTCGCTGTTTGTGTTGTACGGAATTAAAGTCTGTTTAAAGTATAATCAAACAAATCCCGGATCCAGGAATTTCATCGGATCTCTCGCCGACCCCCACGAATGGAACGATTTATGGCCCGGAGTTAGACAACTTTTTTAGTACAAACGGCCCCGTGCGTCATATAGTTCTAAGGGTGTAACTAAAAATACGCAATAAATAACTCTTAGTCCTCTTTACGTTTTATAGATCTACCCAGCTCTCCAGAACATGCAGCTTTTACAATAAATATATTTCATGAGTGATAACATATGTCAAGATAACATAGGAACATGGATAAGTTTTATATCCAGGCCTATTTGTTATTTGTCAGTGTAAAATTACTGTTATTGAGGGCAGAATACAACTTTCGGGTATAAAAGTCCAGGTAAAAGTTGTCAGAACAACAGTGCCTCTTCTTCAGGTAGTGTTTGTACCTGGCAGCTTCGTCACAACTCGGGGCTGTGCTAACAGAGCAGTTGTTCAAGTTTTGTGTGTGAGCTTCGAACACAACAGGAAGCCATGCACGTAAGCTGTCAAAAATATCATTATCATCACCTTATCACCATTATTATTATTTTCATGGCAAGCAACTTTCCAGATATTCTGAGCATCACGAACGTGGGGACTATCTGTTCGTAACTTTAACCATCAAGATTTTCTGTTACTGTGGCCAATTTAGACAACACATTCCCCCTCAACTTCTCCTCATCTTACTTCTCCTCAACAACATCTCTTCATCTTACTTCTCCTCAACAACTCCCCATCGTATTTGTTCTCAACAACTTCTCCTCATCTTACTTCTCCTCAACAACTCCCCATCTTATTTGTTCTCAACAACTTCTCCTCATCAACTCCTCATCTTATTTGTTCTCAACAACTTCTCCTCATGTTACTTCACATTCAGTGATTTTGTTTTTAGTTGTTGTATAATTTGATGTTTTCACCAAGTCTTGTTTGACATTCTTTCTCGTCTTGTTCTTCTTAGTTGTTTTCTTCGTTTTCTTGCACTATTTTGTCTTATCACTTCTCACATCTTTTTTTCTTTTCATGTTTAACTGTTGGCACTTAATTTAACTGTTGGCACTTAATTTAACTGTTGGCACTTAATTTAACTGTTGGCACTTAATTTAACTGTTGGCACTTAATTTAACTGTTGGCACTTAATTTAACTGTTGGCACTTAATTTAACTGTTGGCATTGAATTTAACAAAATAAATATTAACAACCTTCGGTATGCTGACGACACAGTATTGATAGTTGAGAACCAACAAGACCTGCAAAATCTCTTGGATAAAGTCGCCAAAGAAAGTGAACAGAAAGGCCTTACTTTAAACATCAAAAAGACAGAGACTATGGTTATATCTAAGAAACAGAATCCACCAACATGCAGTATAAAATTAAACGGAACTATTCTAAAGCAGGTGCAGAAATTCAAATACCTTGGAGCAGTAATAACTTCAGATGGGAAATGCAGAACAGAAATTAGGAACAGAATAGACCAAGCAAAGACTGCATTTCAGAGAATGAGAAACATATTATCCAACACATCCTTATCAATGAATGTTAGAAAACGTTTTCTAAAAGGCTATATTGAATCTATCTTGTTATATGGAAATGAATCATGGACAATAGGCAGGTCTCCAAAAAAATCATTGCAAGCAGCAGAAATGTGGTTTATTAGAAGTATAGCAGTCACTGACATATAAACGTTGATATATTAGAAGTATAGCAGTCACTGACATATAAACGTTGATATATTAGAAGTATAGCAGTCACTGACATATGAATGTTGATATATTAGAAGTATAGCAGTCACTGACATAAAGCACCACGAATACGCACATGAAAGAAGGAAAAATCATGTGCGCCTAATTACTTTTTCTGTCTGTTTCGCTGTTTGTGTTGTACGGAATTAAAGTCTGTTTAAAGTATAATCAAACAAATCCCGGATCCAGGAATTTCATCGGATCTCTCGCCGACCCCCACGAATGGAACGATTTATGGCCCGGAGTTAGACAACTTTTTTAGTACAAACGGCCCCGTGCGTCATATAGTTCTAAGGGTGTAACTAAAAATACGCAATAAATAACTTTTAGTCCTCTTTACGTTTTATAGATCTACCCAGCTCTCCAGAACATGCAGCTTTTACAATAAATATATTTCATGAGTGATAACATATGTCAAGATAACATAGGAACATGGATAAGTTTTATATCCAGGCCTATTTGTTATTTGTCAGTGTAAAATTACTGTTATTGAGGGCAGAATACAACTTTCGGGTATAAAAGTCCAGGTAAAAGTTGTCAGAACAACAGTGCCTCTTCTTCAGGTAGTGTTTGTACCTGGCAGCTTCGTCACAACTCGGGGCTGTGCTAACAGAGCAGTTGTTCAAGTTTTGTGTGTGAGCTTCGAACACAACAGGAAGCCATGCACGTAAGCTGTCAAAAATATCATTATCATCACCTTATCACCATTATTATTATTTTCATGGCAAGCAACTTTCCAGATATTCTGAGCATCACGAACGTGGGGACTATCTGTTCGTAACTTTAACCATCAAGATTTTCTGTTACTGTGGCCAATTTAGACAACACATTCCCCCTCAACTTCTCCTCATCTTACTTCTCCTCAACAACATCTCTTCATCTTACTTCTCCTCAACAACTCCCCATCTTATTTGTTCTCAACAACTTCTCCTCATCTTACTTCTCCTCAACAACTCCCCATCTTATTTGTTCTCAACAACTTCTCCTCATCAACTCCTCATCTTATTTGTTCTCAACAACTTCTCCTCATGTTACTTCACATTCAGTGGTTTTGTTTTTAGTTGTTGTATAATTGGATGTTTTCACCAAGTCTTGTTTGACATTCTTTCTCGTCTTGTTCTTCTTAGTTGTTTTCTTCGTTTTCTTGCACTATTTTGTCTTATCACTTCTCACATCTTTTTTTCTTTTCATGTTTAACTGTTGGCACTTAATTTAACTGTTGGCACTTAATTTAACTGTTGGCACTTAATTTAACTGTTGGCACTTAATTTAACTGTTGGCACTTAATTTAACTGTTGGCATTGAATTTAACAAAATAAATATTAACAACCTTCGGTATGCTGACGACACAGTACTGATAGTTGAGAACCAACAAGACCTGCAAAATCTCTTGGATAAAGTCGCCAAAGAAAGTGAACAGAAAGGCCTTACTTTAAACATCAAAAAGACAGAGACTATGGTTATATCTAAGAAACAGAATCCACCAGCATGCAGTATTAAATTAAACGGAACTATTCTAAAGCAGGTGCAGAAATTCAAATACCTTGGAGCAGTAATAACTTCAGATGGGAAATGCAGAACAGAAATTAGGAACAGAATAGGCCAAGCAAAGACTGCATTTCAGAGAAGGAGAAACATATTATCCAACACATCCTTATCAATGAATGTTCGAAAACGTTTTCTAAAAGGCTATATTGAATCTATCTTGTTATATGGAAATGAATCATGGACAATAGGCAGGTCTCCAAAAAAATCATTGGAAGCAGCAGAAATGTGGTTTATTAGAAGAATGTTGCGAATCCTCTGAATAGCAAAAATAACTAATGAAGAATGTATGACAAGAGCTGGAGAGACAAAAAAATCTTGTAAAAAAAATAAAGAGAGAGACAATGCACTTTCATAGGATATGCAATGAGAAGAAGGGGCATTGAAAATATTATAACAACAGGAAAAATAGAAGGAAGAAGATCAAGAGGAAGACCAAGAGAAATGATACTGGACAGTCTGACGGGATGGTGTGAGAGGAGATCACCAACTGAGCTGATGGCCTGCATGAAGGATCGTGTACTCTGGAGAAGCATAATAACCAACGCCAGTCGGCACGGCACCTGATGATGATGACTGAATTTAACTGCACTGGGTTATCTACATATTGTAGATTGTTCGCTGTGTCTTACAACTTGACTTTTTTGTTTGTTGTTGAATGCTTCAACACAATTTTCAAAGTATATATGAAAAAACAATATGGTGAGAGGACATATCTTTGCCTAACTCTTTGTTTTCTTGATTGATCTTTGTCTAACTCTGTGTTTCATTGACTGACATTGACTGATCTTTATCTAACTCTTTGTTCTATTGACTGACATTGACTGATCTTTGACTAAATCTTTGTTTTATTGACTGACATTGACTAATCTTTGTATAACTCTTTGTTTTATTGACTGATCTTTGTATTACTCTTTGTTTTATTGACTGACATTGACTGATCTTTGACTAACTCTTTGTTCTATTGACTGATCTTTGACTAACTCTTTATTCTATTGACTGATCTTTGTCTAACTCTGTGTTTTATTGACTGATCTTTGTCTAACTCTTTGTCTTTTTGACTGATCTTTGACTAACTCTTTGTTTTATTGACTGATCTTTGTCTAACTCTGTGTTTTATTGACTGATCTTTGTATAACTCTTTGTTTTATTGACTAATCTTTGACTTACTCTTTGTTCTATTTACTGATCTTTGTTTAACATATTTTTATCCTGATGATTGCTTCTTTTCTCTAAAATAATGAAAAAAATTCACTCATCACAAATCTATGCCTTTAATTAAATGAGATCAAAATTTATTGCTATACCAAAGAAAGCAGGCGCCGTAGAGTGTGAAGATCATAGAACAATCAGCCTCATGATTCAAGGCACCAAAGTTCTGCTCCACATAACCATGCAAAGAGTACAGGCTAAAATAAAACCAGAGATTTCAGAAGAAAAATGTGCATTTGTCCAGGGAAGGCTACAAGTAATGCAATGTGTACGTTAAGAATGCTCGCAGTTAAAACTGATCTATATTTGTGTTTTATAGATTACTGCGAGGCCTTTGACAAAGTAAGGCACAGCTTAGTAATGGAATAAAAATTAAAGATGGATGGAAAGGACCTGCAAATTATTAAAAATATCATTTGGTAGCAGTCAGCAGCAATAAAGGTAGAGAAATAAATTGGGAAATGTCAAGAAATTAAAACTGAAGTGCGCCAAATATGTGTGTTGTCACTTGATTTATTATCCCTATACACTGAGAATATCATACGTCATATAGATGAACTACCTGGAATATCAGTGGGAGTATAAACGTAACTTAAGATATGCAGATGATACAGTATTAATATCAAAGAGTTAAAAAGAACTACAACAATTGCTGGACATAGTAGTCAAAGAAAATGAGAACAAGGGCCTTACCTTGAACAAGAAGAAAACAGAAGTTATGGTCATCTCAGAAAACAAGGGCCTTACCTTGAACAAGAAGAAAACAGAAGTTATGTTCTTCTCAGAAAACAAGGGTCTTACCTTGAACAAGAAGAAAACAGAAGTTATGGTCATCTCAGAAAACAAGGGCCTTACCTTGAACAAGAAGAAAACAGAAGTTATGGTCATCTCAGAAAACAAGGGCCTTACCTTGAACAAGAAGAAAACAGAAGTTATGGTCATCTCAGAAAACAGTGGTTCCTGAATGTAAAATAACAGGAAGCAGCACAAACAAGTGGACAAGTTTAGATATCTGGGGACACACTGACCTCAGCTGGAGATTTCCTAACTGAGATAAAGAGCAGAATAAAGCAAGGCAAAATAATGTTTCAGAAAATAAAGAGCATCCTGTGTAATAAATCGCTGTCATTGGGAGTGAGGAAAAGAGTCTTTTAGTGCTACACTGGTCCAGTTTTATCTTAAGAATAAGAAGCATAGTCAGTTGCTACTGAAGTACAACGCCAACTAGAAGCCATTGAAATGTGGTCACTTAGAAGATTGCTGCGAATACCATGGACAGCAAAGAAATCAAATGAGGAGATTCTGAGAGAGGCTGGAGAGAGGAGACAGACCGAGACAATCCAAATTCTTAGGGCACCTTCTACGACAAGGACAGACAGACAGACAGACAGACAGACAGATGCCTTTAATATTTATGTCTTCCTAGAATTTCAACATTTTGTCATGTAATAAGTTTTGGTGTAACCAGTAAGAATAAAAATATGACTTTCTGTGCTTCCAAGATTCACTCTGTTAAGAATTCATATTGTACATGTGGCACTGTTTGTTCCCGTGTCTTCTATAAATCCGCACTGTAAATATGATATTTGTGTTAAAATATTATTGATTGTGTATATATAACTGCTTTCTGCAGGCAGCACGAATTGTCCATGTTCTGGTAGTGATTGTCACAGTGATCAAAGCATGCACCATCAGAACACGTAAGTGGAGCTTGTTCCGCATACAAATACTGATCACCTGTGTCCCACTATGTTTTTTTCTTCTTCTTTTTAAAATTTTTAATTCTCACTAAATTTTTCGCATGTTCCATCAATATTTATTGCTTCCTGTACACACACTTTCAACCTCTTTACAAAGATATGCCAAACATTTCCGTGTCTTATAAATACATGTATTATACGTACACTCTTAAACTGTGTAATATAGTTTTGTTTATAGACAGTTGCAGCCTGTAGAAAGTAACTAAACAAGCTATAGTTGCGGTGAATACGTCAGTCACTGACAACATAGGACATGCCTTCAGGTAACATGCCATGTCCCTCTCACAGCCTCCTTAAATGCAGTGCAATCTTGACAAGTTGACCAGCGTCTCGTAGTGACACATTCAGACTTTCTGTGATGTCCTGAATTCACCTGTGGCCAAGTAGCTCCTTTTCTTTTCCCGGGCACTATGCCTTCTGCTATCAACCTGTCACCAGTAATGAAGTCAGAGGCTGAAAGAGCCATAAACAAGAAGAGATTAAGTAAAACAGCGGGACCAGATGGCATTCATCATCATGTGCCGTGCCGACTGGCGTTGGCTATTATGCTTCTCCAGAGTACATGATCCTTCATGTAGGCCATCAGCTCAGTTGGTGATCTCCTCTCACACCATCCCGTCAGACTGTCCAGTATCATTTCTCTTGGTCTTCCTCTTGATCTTATTCCTTCTATTTTTCCTGTTGTTATAATATTTTCAATGCTCCCTCTTCTCATTGCATGTCCTATGAAAGTACATTGTCTCTCTCTTATCTTTTTGGCAAGGTTTTTTTGTCTCTCCAGCTTTTCTCCTACATTCTTCATTAGTTATTTTTGCTGTCCAGTGGATTCGCAACATTCTTCTAATAAACCACATTTCTGCTGCTTCCAATAATTTTTGTGCAGACTTGCCTATTATCCATGATTCACTTCCATATAACAAGATAGGTTCAATATAGCATTTTAGGACTCGTTTTCTAACATTCATTGGTAAGGATGTGTTGGTCAATATGTTTCTCATTCTCTGAAATGCAGTCTTTGCTTGGCCTATTCTGTTCCTAATTTCTGTTCTGCATTTCCCATCTGAAGTTATTACTGCTCCAAGGTATTTGAATTTCTGCACCTGCTTTAGAACAGTTCCGTTTAATTTAATACTGCATGCTGGTGGATTCTGTTTCTTAGATATAACCATAGTCTCTGTCTTTTTGATGTTCAAAGTAAGGCCTTTCTGTTCACTTTCTTTGGCGACTTTATCCAAGAGATTTTGCAGGTCTTGTTGGTTCTCAGCTATCAGTACTGTGTCGTCAGCATACCGAAGGTTGTTAATATTGTATCCTCCAATTTTTATGCCTGGTTCTGTGATGATTGTTCTTAGAATATTCTCGCTATACAGAGAAAAAAGGTCTGGAGATAGTACACATCCTTGTCGCACCCCTTGTTTTATAGGTTGATATTTTCCAATTCTATTTTCAACCCGAACTGCTGCTTCTTGCTGCCAGTATAGATGTTTTACAATCCTCAGGTCTTTGCCGTCTATATTGATGTCTTCAAGCATTTTAATAATTTCATTATGTTTCACCTTGTCAAATGCCTTGGTGTAATCAATGAAGCATAAGTAGAGATCTTTCTGTACTTCTAAAGCTCTTTCTGTTAGTGTTCGTAAAGCATAAATGGCATTGTGTGTTCCCTTTCCTTCAACAAATCCAAACTGTTCATCTGCTATTTCCATTTTTATCTTTTTCCTTGTTCTTCTCATAATTATTCTCAGAAGTAGCTTCGTTATGTGACATGAGAGGCTGATAGTCCGGTGGTCGTCACATTCCTTTCCACCTGGTTTCTTTGGTAGTGCTATAAACGTGGATTTAATCAGGTCACTGGGAATATAACCACTGTTGTAAATGTCATTCAGTAACTTGGTTATTATTTTTATTCCTGTCTCCTCTAGTGCCTCTATTTCTTCTATTGTTATATTATTAGGCCCAGTCGCTTTTCCTTTCTTCATGTGTTTGATGGCATCTATGATTTCATCTTCAAGTATTGGTGGTCCCTCACAGTTTTCAGTATCTGGTGTTAATTCTGGTCTTTCTCCTCCATATAGCTCACCGATATACTCTGTCCACCTGTCCACAATGTCTTCTTTTCCCATTAACATTTTACCTTCTTCGATTTCAGGCATCCTGTGGTATATTTTGTTTTCCTGCCTGTGAGTTCATTAATTCGTTTGTGCATGTTTTTGCTGTCTTTAATATGAGAGTCCTCTATCTGTCTGCACTGCTCATTTAACCACACTTCTTTTGCTTCTCTGCATTTGCGTCTTATTTCTTTATTTATCTTGTTATATTTTTTCTCGTTATTTTTACTCCTCCTCCTCTTGTCCATCAGTCCTAAGATGTCGTCTGTCATCCATTTATTTTTAGGGGCTTCTTTTTTGGTGGTATTATCTCCTTAACAGTTTGGTGGATAGAATCTCTTAACATTTCCCTTTGTTCATCTATACTATTTATCTTTGCTATTGCATTGTATCTATTTGTTATAATAACTTTGTATTGTTCTCTGAGTTCTTGGTCATTTTTAAGAAGTTCTGTATTCAGTTTGATGTTTCTCACTTTTGTGCCTGCTTTCTTTAGCTTTATTCTAACTTTTCCACAGAGTGGATCATGGTCACTATTGCAGTCAGCTCCTGGCATGGTTTTTGTTGTCAGTAATGCATTGCGGAATCGTTTGTTGATTAATATGTAGTCTATCTGGTTAAAAGTCTTTTTGTCTGGACTGCACCACATTGCCAGTCTTCGAGGATGTTGTTTAAACCAGGTGTTTCCTACAACCATGCTGTGTATTCTTGCCCATTCAATTAATTTATAACCTCTGTCATTCCTCTCCCCCAGTCCATAGTCACCAACGATGTCTGAAGTTCTTCCTTTACCAACTTTGGCATTAAAATCTCCCATGACTATGGTAACTTCATGTGACTTTGTGTGTTTTAGTGCTGTCTCTATGTCATTATAAAATAGCTGTAAATCTTCTTCAGAGCTTTCAGATGTTGGAGCGTACACTTGTATAATATTTATGTTTATTGGTTGTCCTTTCAGTTGGGCTAGCAGGACTCGGTCCGAGATGTTCAAATATCCTACAATTGTCCTTGCCGTTTGTTCATCAAATATAATTCCTACTCCTCGTTCATGTTTCTCACTTCCTGAATATATTATTGTATATTTATCTGAGTTTATCTTCCCTGCACCTGTCCATCTAACTTCACTCATTCCTAATATGTTGATCTTCATCTTTTCCATTTCCATCTCTACATTTTCTAATTTTCCAGCCTGGAATAAAGTTCTAACATTCCATGTTGCTATTTTGAACTTGTTAGTTTTGCCACCAGTAGCTTGATGACGATCTGGCCTCACCTGTGGCTCGTGAGCTGCCCTACCGGACGAGGCTGTTCCAGAGGAACATCCATTAACGTCGTTCATGATGAATCGATTATTCTGTTTAAGCATAATTATTCTTGGGAATTACAACAGTGGTTTCCCGTTGCCTTCTGTCGGTTTGTGTATGACTCTCCGCTAGCCTTTGGACTCCCTGTCCTACACGCAAGGCAGCGGGAGCGAGAGGTTTTAAGGCGCCTCTGACCCGCCTGGTATTCCCTTCACTGAGCACCTGAGGCACTTTATAGGAGTAGTAGAGCCACCTACTACCCCACCTCGCTCTCTGAGTCTACCGCCAATTGGTCCGCGCCTGCTTATTTGGATAACTCCTTATTCACAGGGATCCTCCATATCTGGAGGACTTTCACCATCCGCCACCTGTGACGCGCTGGGTTGGGGATGGCATTGCCATGGAAATAATAGAAGGAATTTGGAACTGACAAGATAACAGAAATATGCAATAATATATACAGACTGGGACATTTACCTCAAGAACTGAAATATTCAGAGTTTGTGGCATTACCAAAGAAAGCAAAAGCCACAAACTGCTCAGATTTTAGGACACTAAGTCTGATGAGTCATGTGACTAAAATTCTCCTCAAAGTCGTTCTTGAAAGGACAAAAAAAAAAACTGATAAAGAAGCTAGCAAAGAACAGTTTGGTTTCAGACAGAGTAGCAGAACAACAGGACATTTTTGGCATAAGAAAACTGATTGACAAGTATGTGTTTTGTCTGCATGTATTTTCAACCTATAGAGAACATCTTCAAACACTCAGATGAACCACCAGAGCTGAACAGAGGGGGGCGGGCGAATGCCAACAATTTAAGTTATGCAGAAGATACAGTCCTTCTGGTAGGGAATCCGCAGAACCAGAAATTAATAGATATGATACATAACACAGGTCAAGGATGAATGACCGAATGAATGAATAATCTTTATTTTTAAAGGGTAAAGAATTGGGCCCGTCTGCCTTTCATCTCTCCATCTTTCATTCTTCCCACACACTCGACTTAATATAAATGTCTCAGAGCAGATCATAGACTCCAAAGGAAAAAAAATATTATTGGAGCGCTTTGATGCTGAGGGAAAGATCTTTCTGTCCCAGATAGATACAGGTCATGAGAGTTGGATTCACCACTGTGTACCGGAGACGAGAAGGCAGTCACGGAAGCGGCATTGTTCTCAGTCACTGACAAAGAAGAAATTAAAGACAATTCTCTCAGCCGGAAAAGTTACGATGACTTTTTTTATGACATTTATGGGATCATTCTTGTGAATGTGATACTAAATGGTGAGATCATCAGTTCATAGGCGCACATCAAGACTCTGAAAGCACTAAAGAAGCACTTCCTCCGAGTTCGGTCTCAGAAGAATCCACGAGAAATTTTGCTGCAGCACGAAACTGTGCGCCCTCACACAAGTCTGAGAATCTGGGAAGAAATCACCAAACTGAGTTGGACAATACTGGCCCTTCCATCGCACAGTCCAGATCTGGCACCTTCAGACTTCCATCTTTGTGGGCCACTTAAAGATGGTAGCTGTGGGATCAGGTTAAGAGACGACGAGAACATGGTTCATGCAGTGAAGACGAGGCCAAGAGCTAGTACAGGCAACACATGGCTATATGAACAGGACAAGAACTAGTACAGGCAACACATGGTTGCATGAACAGGACAAGAGCTAGTACAGGCAACACATGGCTATATGAACAGGACAAGAACTAGTACAGGCAACACATGATTGCATGAAAAGATCTAGTACAAGCAACACATGGCTATATGAACAGGACAAGAACTAGTACAGGCAACACATGGTTGCATGAACAGGACAAGATCTAGTACAGGCAACACATGGCTATATGAACAGGACAAGAGCTAGTACAGGCAACACATGGCTATATGAACAGGACAAGATCTAGTACAGGCAACACATGATTGCATGAACAGGACAAGAGCTAGTACAGGCAACGCATGGCTATATGAACAGTACAAGATCTAGTACAGGCAACACATGGATATGTGAACAGGACAAAAGCTAGTACAGGCAATACATGGCTATATGAGCAGGACAAGATCTAGTACAGACAACACATGGCTATATGAACAGGACAAGAGCTAGTACAGACAACACATGGCTATATGAACAGGACAAGAGGAGGTACAGGCAACACATGGCTATATGAACAGGACAAGAGCTAGTACAGGCAACACATGGTTGCATGAACAGGACAAGAGCTAGTACAGGCAACGCATGGGTATATGAACAAGACAAGAGCTGGTACATGCAACATATGGGTATATGAACAGGACAAGAGCTGGTACAGGCAGGGCATGCAGGCACCTGTTTCACGCTGGCGAATGGGCGTGCAAGTTGGTGGAGACTATGTAGAAAAACAGTGTGTGTGTGTTAAGGAAACATCTGTTTCTTACATTTCGAGTGTTTCAAGTTTTTTTCAGTCAATGTATTTGGAGAACAAAATTGTGGAGCATTTCTTTCTTAATGACAAATCTCAATACTTCACAATTTTTTTTCTCTTCTGAAGACCCAACATGGTTTTCCATCATTAGAAACAAAGAATCCACATGGTTTTCCATCATTAGAAACAAAGAATCTACATGGTTTTCCATCATTAGAAACCAAAGAATCCACATGGTTTTCCACCTTTAGAAACAAAGAATCCACATGGTTTTCAATCATTAGAAAGAAAGAATCCACATGGTTTTCCATCATTAGAAGGAAAGAATCCACATGGTTTTCCATCATTAGAAACATAGAATCCACATGTTTTCCATCATTAGAAACAAAGAATCCACGTGTTTTCCAACATTAGAAACCAAACAATCCACATGGTTTTCCATCATTAGAAACAAAGAATCCACATGGTTTTCCACCTTTAGAAACAAAGAATCTACGTGTTTTCCAACATTAGAAACCAAACAATCCACATGGTTTTCCATCATTAGAAACAAAGAATCCACGTGTTTTCCAACATTAGAAACCAAACAATCCACATGGTTTTCCACCTTTAGAAACAAAGAATCCACATGGTTTTCCATCATTAGAAAGAAAGAATCCACATGGTTTTCCATCATTAGAAGGAAAGAATCCACATGGTTTTCCATCATTAGAAACATAGAATCCACATGTTTTCCATCATTAGAAACAAAGAATCCACGTGTTTTCCAACATTAGAAACCAAACAATCCACATGGTTTTCCATCATTAGAAACAAAGAATCCACATGGTTTTCCACCTTTAGAAACAAAGAATCCACATGGTTTTCCACCTTTAGAAACAAAGAATCCACGTGTTTTCCATCATTAGAAACCAAACAATCCACATGGTTTTCCATCATTAGAAACAAAGAATCCACGTGTTTTCCAACATTAGAAACCAAACAATCCACATGGTTTTCCATCATTAGAAACAAAGAATCCACGTGTTTTCCAACATTAGAAACCAAACAATCCACATGGTTTTCCATCATTAGAAACAAAGAATCCACATGATTTTCAAACATTAGAAACAAAGAATCCACATGGTTTTCCAACATTAGAAACCAAAGAATCTGATACTTGCAATTAAGTATTTAGCTCGAGGGCCCAGATAGCTTCCCCAGTTTTATAGAAGAGCCGGAAGAGCTTGGGTTCTTTTAAGAGGACTATAGTGGATGAAAACTGAATAACTAATCAGTCCAGTGAGCCGGGGAAGGGCGGGTTGACGAGTGAGAGGGTCATAGTTGATGACAAAAGTCTTCTTGAAACTCTTCCAAGCATACAACACGTAGAAACATTTCAACTTCTGATATTTTGTGTCATGATTTTCATGATTGTGCAACAGATCCATATCAGTGGAAACAAGATTCCGAGTACTTAAATGTTACATCGAACCAATTTTGTTTTATGGGTGTGAAGCATGGTCCATGAATAAGAGAGTACAGCGAGAAATGGAGGCCATGACAATGTGGTTCATAAAAAGGATGTTGAAGGTACCATGGACAGCTACGAAACCAACGAAGAAGTTTTGAGAGAGGTTGGAGTTAAAAGGCAAATTACAGCAAAGATCAGAGGCAGACAAGGGAGATTTGTAGGACAGTTTCTGAGAAGAGGAAAATTGGACTGTGGCTACTGGAAAAATGAGGGGAAAAGAGACAGAGGAAGACAGAAAGAGAAGTTACTGGATGGGCTGTTAGTGTGGATAGGAAGAAAGTCACCGGCGGATCTCATAATCATGTCTAAAGACAGGGAATTGTGGAGAGAAATGATCGCCTACGCCACGCGGCACGGTGCAGCATACAAAACACACAAACATTTTAACTTCACATATTGTCAGTATAAAACTTATAATAATAACTTTCTGTGTAAATATGTTATACTCAAGCAAATTCTCTAGTTTACTTCCACAAAAATCTAATTCCCCCTGACATTTACTTTCTGACATACGACAAATCTAGGACTCTGTCCTGAACCTGATACAAGGACTATAATACAAGATTCTGTTGCAAATATCACACAAGGACTATATTGCATACATAATACAAGAACTAGAAACAGAGACGCTTGTCACAATAAGAGACATGGCTCTTCTCTGACTCAGAAGTTTGTCACAATAGGAGACGTGACTCTTCTCTGACTCAGAAGTTTGTCACAATAGGAGACGTGACTTTTCCTTGATTTAAAATGTGTAGAACTGTGTAAACAATCCACATGGTTTTCCATCATTAGAAACAAAGAATCCACATGGTTTTCCACCTTTAGAAACAAAGAATCCACATGGTTTTCCACCTTTAGAAACAAAGAATCCACGTGTTTTCCATCATTAGAAACCAAACAATCCACATGGTTTTCCATCATTAGAAACAAAGAATCCACGTGTTTTCCAACATTAGAAACCAAACAATCCACATGGTTTTCCATCATTAGAAACAAAGAATCCACGTGTTTTCCAACATTAGAAACCAAACAATCCACATGGTTTTCCATCATTAGAAACAAAGAATCCACATGATTTTCAAACATTAGAAACAAAGAATCCACATGGTTTTCCAACATTAGAAACCAAAGAATCTGATACTTGCAATTAAGTATTTAGCTCGAGGGCCCAGATAGCTTCCCCAGTTTTATAGAAGAGCCGGAAGAGCTTGGGTTCTTTTAAGAGGACTATAGTGGATGAAAACTGAATAACTAATCAGTCCAGTGAGCCGGGGAAGGGCGGGTTGACGAGTGAGAGGGTCATAGTTGATGACAAAAGTCTTCTTGAAACTCTTCCAAGCATACAACACGTAGAAACATTTCAACTTCTGATATTTTGTGTCATGATTTTCATGATTGTGCAACAGATCCATATCAGTGGAAACAAGATTCCGAGTACTTAAATGTTACATCGAACCAATTTTGTTTTATGGGTGTGAAGCATGGTCCATGAATAAGAGAGTACAGCGAGAAATGGAGGCCATGACAATGTGGTTCATAAAAAGGATGTTGAAGGTACCATGGACAGCTACGAAACCAACGAAGAAGTTTTGAGAGAGGTTGGAGTTAAAAGGCAAATTACAGCAAAGATCAGAGGCAGACAAGGGAGATTTGTAGCACAGTTTCTGAGAAGAGGAAAATTGGACTGTGGCTACTGGAAAAATGAGGGGAAAAGAGACAGAGGAAGACAGAAAGAGAAGTTACTGGATGGGCTGTTAGTGTGGCTAGGAAGAAAGTCACCGGCGGATCTCATGATCATGTCTAAAGACAGGGAATTGTGGAGAGAAATGATCGCCTACGCCACGCGGCACGGTGCAGCATACAAAACACACAAACATTTTAACTTCACATATTGTCAGTATAAAACTTATAATAATAACTTTCTGTGTAAATATGTTATACTCAAGCAAATTCTCTAGTTTACTTCCACAAAAATCTAATTCCCCCTGACATTTACTTTCTGACATACGACAAATCTAGGACTCTGTCCTGAACCTGATACAAGGACTATAATACAAGATTCTGTTGCAAATATCACACAAGGACTATATTGCATACATAATACAAGAACTAGAAACAGAGATGCTTGTCACAATAGGAGACATGACTCTTCTCTGACTCAGAAGTTTGTCACAATAGGAGACGTGACTTTTCCTTGATTTAAAATGTGTAGAGCTGTGTAAACTACCCACAACCTTTTCTTGATAAGGAAATAAAAATAGCGAGGCTGCGCTAACACAGGTTTGGTGTAGTTAGTTAACACTGGAATCTCAGCTATTTTCATATTTATATGTGAGTTTTACTTTCCTTACACGTTTTTCTTTCCTTTTCTAAACAGCAACCCCGACACTGGGACCAGGTAAGCCTAAAAGCGTTTATGCCAGAGCTTCGCTTATCATTTGTTAGTACATGTGTACTCAGAATTCTTGTCCTTCCGGTTGTGTTTCAGTTAAATAGCAGGTGTTGTCCAGTTTGTAGCATGTAGCGTATATGACTACAAGTTTGTACATGTAGACAAAACTGTATAGTCTGTACGTGTTGACAAGACTATATATATGGGAGGTTTTTCTGCTACACACCAACAAGTCCCCAGAGCCAACTCAGCCTCTAAAAATAGGTAGCAGAGAAATCTGGGAAGGTAAAGCAGCCAGTTGTGATGCTGACCACATCAGACTTTCATGTGCCGAGGGTCGTGAAAATACGGGCCTAACATCGTCTCCCTAATATGCCTTAATGGCACGGAGACAGGAATTTCAACTTCTGATATTTTGTGTCATGATTTTCATGATTGTGCAACAGATCCATATCAGTGGAAACAAGATTCCGAGTACTTAAATGTTACATCGAACCAATTTTGTTTTATGGGTGTGAAGCATGGTCCATGAATAAGAGAGTACAGCGAGAAATGGAGGCCATGACAATGTGGTTCATAAAAAGGATGTTGAAGGTACCATGGACAGCTACGAAACCAACGAAGAAGTTTTGAGAGAGGTTGGAGTTAAAAGGCAAATTACAGCAAAGATCAGAGGCAGACAAGGGAGATTTGTAGCACAGTTTCTGAGAAGAGGAAAATTGGACTGTGGCTACTGGAAAAATGAGGGGAAAAGAGACAGAGGAAGACAGAAAGAGAAGTTACTGGATGGGCTGTTAGTGTGGCTAGGAAGAAAGTCACCGGCGGATCTCATGATCATGTCTAAAGACAGGGAATTGTGGAGAGAAATGATCGCCTACGCCACGCGGCACGGTGCAGCATACAAAACACACAAACATTTTAACTTCACATATTGTCAGTATAAAACTTATAATAATAACTTTCTGTGTAAATATGTTATACTCAAGCAAATTCTCTAGTTTACTTCCACAAAAATCTAATTCCCCCTGACATTTACTTTCTGACATACGACAAATCTAGGACTCTGTCCTGAACCTGATACAAGGACTATAATACAAGATTCTGTTGCAAATATCACACAAGGACTATATTGCATACATAATACAAGAACTAGAAACAGAGACGCTTGTCACAATAAGAGACATGGCTCTTCTCTGACTCAGAAGTTTGTCACAATAGGAGACGTGACTCTTCTCTGACTCAGAAGTTTGTCACAATAGGAGACGTGACTTTTCCTTGATTTAAAATGTGTAGAACTGTGTAAACTACCCACAACCTTTTCTTGATAACGAAATAAAAATAGCGAGGTTGCGCTAACACAGGTTTGGTGTAGTTAGTTAACACTGGAATCTCAGCTATTTTCATGTTTATATGTGAGTTTTACTTTCCTTACACGTTTTTCTTTCCTTTTCTAAACAGCAACCCCGACACTGGGACCAGGTAAGACTAAAAGCGTTTATGCCAGAGCTTCGCTTATCATTTGTTAGTACATGTGTACTCAGAATTCTTGTCCTTCCGGTTGTGTTTCAGTTAAATAGCAGGTGTTGTCCAGTTTGTAGCATGTAGCGTACATGACTACAAGTTTGTACATGTAGACAAAACTGTATAGTCTGTACGTGTTGACACGACTATATATATGGGAGGTTTTTTTGCTACACACCAACAAGTCCCCAGAGCCAACTCAGCCTCTAAAAATAGGTAGCAGAGAAATCTGGGAAGGTAAAGCAGCCAGTTGTGATGCTGACCACATCAGACTTTCATGTGCCGAGGGTCGTGAAAATACGGGCCTAACATCGTCTCCCCAATATGCCTTAATGGCACGGAGACAGGAATTTTACTTTTACTTTACCTTATATATCTATATGATAAATCTGTACGTATAGCCAAGGCTGTATGTGTAGATATGACTGGTAAGTGTAGGCAAGACCGTATGTGTAGAAATGACTGTAGGTGTAGGTAAGTCTGTATGTGTAGACATGACTGTAGGTATAGGCAAGACTGTATGTGTAGACATGACTGTAGGTATAGGCAAGACTGTATGTGTAGACATGACTGTAGGTATAGGAAGACTGTATGTGTAGAAATGACTGTAGGTGTAGGTAAGTCTGTATGTGTAGACATGACTGTAGGTATAGGAAGACTGTATGTGTAACTTACTGCAGCACCATTTCCATCCTCTCCTCTGTCACCTGGGGAACCACGTACACCTTGAGGTCCATCAGGGCCAGTTGCGCCAGGAGGTCCTCCATCACCCTTATAATCATCATAATCAATAATCGAAATCATCCTCATCTTCATCATCATCATCATCATCATCATCATCATCATGATCTTGATAATTTCCATTTCGGTATTTAATATCATTAATGGTGTCACTTCAAACAATAAAACCAAAGAATATTTAAATTTTAATTTCTGAATAAATTGTTTTCTTGCAGCAACTCCAGAGCGGACAAGTAAGTATGTTATGTTCATGGTTGTTTTCAAACATTATTTTCACTTTTTCCAAAACAATTAAGAATATTACTTTTACAACTACAAATCTTAATCTACCTGTCAGCAATTAGTAGGAATATTACAATCATATTTATCATTACTATTAACTTTTTCACAACAGTAAGAACATTATATTAGAAAATATAAAAATTAATCTGGTTAGTAATAATATTAGCAATAAAATAACTAAATAAATAACAAATGACACAATAAGAAAGGCAGTTGAAATATGTATTAATGAAAAAAGAAGTAGTGGAGAGTTTTGAATATCTTAGATCACCACTAACTAATATTGGAGATACTATGAGGGAAAGTAAAAGGAGGACATCTATCGCTCTTCAGAAATTAAAACATCTGTAGAATCTGTGGAGAGGAACAGACAGATCTATAAAAATAAGATTTTTAAGGGCATGCAACTTTTCCATCGCAATATATACCTGTGAGAACTGCACACTTAACAAAACAGCTGAGATACACATAAATGCCTTTGAATGTAAATGGTACCGATAGAAGAGTTCTTCAAATATCATGGACACAAAAGACAACAGATATAACCATAGTACAAGAACTTAATATTGAAGAAGGCTGGCTAGTAAAGAGGATTAAAAAGGCAAAACTTCAATATTTTGGACACTTTAAACGTCAAGATAGTATAGAGAAGACCGTCTTGTTTTCATTGATATGGATCTGTTGCGCAAGATGTGTCTCATTTTCAGGAATGCTGACTTGGCGTGAGCTCGTCTGCTTTTTATTACATTGTGACATTTCCCATCCGTTGTTATAATCGTTCCTACGTACTTTAATCTGTCAACTTGTTTCAGATGAATCTATCAACTTGTTTCAGATTTGTGCCACTGATGGTAATGCTAAATTTTGGTGGTATTCTTTGAGGTGACCATCACTTCTGTCTTTTTTTTTCTTCAGGCTGAGACCTTTATCTTTTACTTTCATGAAGCACGATGTTCAGAAGAGCCTGTAGCTCCCCTTTACTTTTAGCAATCACTACTGTGTCGTCTGCATATCTTAAATTGTTTAGGTTGTACCTGCCAATTGTTATTCCTGGCATGTTCTCTATATTTCTCATTATGTTTTCACTGTACAAGGAGAAGAGGTCGGAACTAATATTTTACTGATACAAATATCTATAAATATGTATATGGTGGTGTTCTAAAGTGTGCCATGGAGTTGCGAAATAAACTGCACGTTGATTTGGTAGAAGGACGAATGCTCTCTTCCGAAGACGCTGCGTTATTTAACTTATTGACACTAAACGTGTCATATTTTCTAGGTCTCCTAACATGGACATAATTTTCCGCTCTTCGTCACACAAAATACAGACAGTAGAAAGACTGAAGAAAGAAAGGTTGGAAGTGAAAAAAAAAACCACAAATGTAAAAGCGGTTTCCTGCTCTGAGATAGCCTCTGTCATAGAAAGCGCTACAGATGAGAGAAACGTTACAGGTAAGAGAAACGCTACAGGTGAGAGAAACGCTACAGGTGAGAGAAACGCTACATGGGAGGGTGTGCGCACTTTGGTCACGAGGAACTCGTGACATTTTTGAGGTCTTTGCCACGAGACACGGGAGTCATGATAGCATACATGTGTTTATTCTGTTTAAGATCTGGCACCAGACATGTGTTTATTCTGTTTAAGATCTGGCACCAGACATGTGTTTATTCTGTATAAGATCTGGCACCAGACATGTATTTTTTCTGTTTAAGAGCTGGCACCAGACATGTGTTTATTCTGTTTGAGAGATTGCATCAGACGTGTGTTTATTCTGTTTGAGAGATTGTATGAGACATGTGCTTATTCTGTTTGAGAGATTGCATCAGATATGTGTTTTTTTTTTAGTTTGAGACGTTGCCCCAAACATGTGTTTATTTCAGTTTTTTTTCCTCTGTGTGCACCATTCACTCTTTTCTCCATATATCAGGATGTCTTCCTTTATCTCTCTTCCCACTCTCTCTCTCTTCTCTCTCTCTCTTTCTCTATCTCTTTCTTTCTCTCTCTCTCTCTCTCTCTCTCTCTCTCTCTCTCTGCTCAGTGTCAAATACAAAGAGGCTATACTCACTTCAAAAGCGAGCAGTAAAGCTTATTAGTGACAAAGATCAAGCACAAACAACTAACCAGCACAAACGTATCAAAATACTACCTCTTAAGAACAGGTTCCTCTTCAACAAAGCCAAGTTAGTACATCAAATTCTTTCACGGCATGCTCCGCCTTATCTATGGAACCTGTTTAAATTTAGCCCAAAGTGCAGCCAACGCTTGAACAACATAAATCTTCCAAAACCTAGACTTGACCTTTACAAGAAAAGCTTTAGTTATTATGCTGCTCATCTTTTGAACACCCTCTCATCCTGTATAAAAAAAAATAAACTATACTCCTTCCTACAACTACAAACTTTTCCAGTATCTATTTGATGCTGACTGCTACCTCCATGAATCGTAACACTTAGACGGTTATTTTAGATTGCTCTTACAGACACCGAACTATTTATTCTGAATAGTAATGAAATTTTTGTTTTGTAAATAGTAATTTATATGTGTATGTACTCAGTCATTTATATGAGTATGTAGTTAGTCATTTATATGTGTATATACTCAGTCATTTTTATGTGTATGTAGTTAGTCATTTATATGTGTATGTAGTTACTATATTGTTAATTATATTTGTTATATAAGCAGCATATTTGTAGAATGTCTGGAACAGAGTGTAAGTTGTATGATAAAGGACAGAATGTCAGATGGGGCTGCGTGCCCAGTTCTTAACAGTTTTGAAATAAAGATCAATCAGTCAATCAATCAATCTCTCTCTCTCTCTCTTCCCTCCACACCCTTCCCATGCCTAATGTTGTGCAGTCCAGATAATATGTTCATTCATTCATTCATTTGCATGTCCCTTGCGGAACTTTGCCTCCCTAACAGCACTCCTGTAGGCCTCTCGGTTGTGAGCAAGATGGCCTGCTGCTGCTGCGTCCATTTGGAGATCATAAACAATGTCTTGCAGCCACCTTCGGCTTGGTCTTCCTCTCTTTCTTTTTCCCATTATGTACCCTTCCAATACGGTCTTCTCTAAATTATCATGACGTTTAATGTGTCTAAAATATTTAAGTTTTATCTGTTTAATCCTCTTTACTAGCCAGCCTTCTTCAATGTTAAATTCTTGTAATATGGACATATTTGTTCTTTTTGTGTCTATGATATTTGAAGAACTCTTCTGTAGCATTTACATTCAAAGGCATTTATTTGTTTCTCAGTTGTTTTGTTAAGTGTCCAGGTCTCATATGCATATCTTGCAATGGGAAAGAAGCATGCCTTTAAAAGTCTTATTTTTGTAGTTCTGTCTGTTCCTCTCCACAGATTCTTTAGTTGTTTTACTTTCTACAGAGCAATAGATGTCCTCCTTTTAATTTCCCTCATTGTATCTCCATTATTAGTTAGTAGTGATCCAAGATATTCAAAACTCTCCACTTCTTCCTCATTGATACATATTTCAGCTGCCTTGTTTGTTTTGTCAGTTGTCATCAATTTAGTTTTCTTCACATTAAGATAAAGGTTTTGCTCTTCGCTGTTCTAACGGACTGACATAATTAGTTTTTCCATTTTTGTGTGTTGTGGACAGTTAGAGGACTCTCATATTAAAGACATCAAAAACATACACAAACGAATTAATGAACTCACAGGCAGGAAAACAAAATATACCACAGGATGCCTGAAATCGAAAGAAGGTAAAATGTTAATGGGAAAAGAAGACATTGTGGACAGGTGGACAGAGTACATCGGTGAGCTTTATGGAGGAGAAAGACCAGAATTAACACCAGATACTGAAAACTGTGATGGACCACCAATACTTGAAGATGAAATCATAGATGTCATCAAACACATGAAGAAAGGAAAAGCGAATGGGCCTGATAATATAACAATAGAAGAAATAGAGGCACTAGAGGAGACAGGAATAAAAATAATAATCAAGTTATTGAATGACATTTACAACATTGGTTATATTCCTAGTGACCTGATTAAATCCACGTTTATAGCACTACCAAAGAAACCAGGTGCAAAGGAATGTGACGACCACCGGACTATCAGCCTCTCATGTCACATAACGAAGCTACTTCTGAGAATAATTATGAGAAGAACAAGGAAAAAGATAAAAATGGAAATAGCAGATGAACAGTTTGGATTTGTTGAAGGAAAGAGAACACACAATGCCATTTATGCTTTACGAACACTAACAGAAAGAGCTTTAGAAGTACAGAAAGATCTCTACTTATACTTCATTGATTACACCAAGGCATTTGACAAGGTGAAACATAATGAAATTATTAAAATGCTTGAAGACATCAATATAGACGGCAAAGACCTGAGGATTGTAAAACATCTATACTGGCAGCAAGAAGCAGCATTTCGAGTTGAAAATAGAACTGGAAAATATCAACCTATAAAACAAGGGGTGCGACAAGGATGTGTACTATCTCCAGACCTTTTTTCTCTGTACAGCGAGAATATTCTAAGAACAATCACCACAGATCCACCATAAAAATTGGAGGATACAATATTAACAACCTTCGGTATGCTGACGACACAGTACTGATAGCTGAGAACCAACAAGACCTGCAAAATCTCTTGGATAAAGTCGCCAAAGAAAGTGAACAGAAAGGCCTTACTTTGAACATCAAAAAGACAGAGACTATGGTTATATCTAAGAAACAGAATCCACCAGCATGCAGTATTAAATTAAACGGAACTATTCTAAAGCAGGTGCAGAAATTCAAATACCTTGAAGCAGTAATAACTTCAGATGGGAAATGCAGAACAGAAATCAGGAACAGAATAGGCCAAGCAAAGACTGCATTTTAGAGAATGAGAAACATATTAGCTAACACATCTTTATCAATGAATGTTAGAAAACGAGTCCTAAAATGCTATATTGAACCTATCTTGTTATATGGAAGTGAATCATGGACAATAGGCAAGTCTGCACAAAAATCATTGGAAGCAGCAGAAATGTGGTTTATTAGAAGAATGTTGCGAATCCCCTAGACAGCAAAACTAACTAATGAAGAATGTAGGAGAAGAGCTGGAGAGACAAAAAACCTTGTCAAAAAGATAAGAGAGAGACAATGTACTTTCATAGGACATGCAATGAGAAGAGGAGGCACTGAAAATATAACAACAGGAAAAATAGAAGGAAGAAGATCAAGAGGAAGACCAAGAGAAATGATACTGGACAGTCTGACGGGATGGTGTGAGAGGAGATCATCAACTGAACTGATGGCCTGCATGAAGGATCGGATACTCTGGAGAAGCATAATAGCCAACGCCAGTCGGCACGGCACATGATGATGATGATGATGTGGACAGTAATACTGTGTCATCAGCATATCTAATCTCTGGTATTTCATAACCTCCAATTGTTATGGCATCGTAATATTCTTTGTCTACATCTTCTTTAACATTCCTCATTATATTTTCAGTATACAAAAATAAGTAAGGCGACAATATGCACACCTGACGGACCCCGTGTTTTATGTCAAACCAAGTTGTTGTTTCACCATTTATTCTTACTGCTGCCTTTTGGTCTAGATACAGCAGTGATTTTAATTGTATCAAATGTGTTGGAAATCCCATTTTTTCCATTATTTCCCAAAGTTTCTGGTGTTGTACACAATCAAATGCCTTTGAGTAGTCTATAAAAGATAAATATAGATTCACATTAAACTTCTCTGCATTTCTCTATTATTAATCTTATATTGAATATATGATCTCTTGATCCTCTTCCTTGCATGAAACAAGCTTGGACCATACTGACCTCTTCTTCTATTTTCTTACGAAGTCTACACATTATGATTTTTAACAGAATTTTACTGGCATGACTAATCAGGGCAATAGTTCTGTAGTTTGTGCATAATTTCAGGTTACCCTTTTTTGGCAGTGGTACGAATACAGTTCTTTTCCATTGTTTTGACCAAATACCTGAATGCCATAATTTTTTACATAGTGCATGATAGATTGTTGCACATTCCTTTCTTTCTGCTTTAATAAGTTCAGCTGTTATCTCATCACATTCTGGTGATTTACCATTTTTCAGATTCTTTATTGCCCATAAAACTTCTTCTATTGTCGGTTTCTGTTCTTTCTCCTCCAATAACAATTCAGACTTTTGATTTCTGCTTTCACAGTTGGTTGTTTCATACATTCCTCCGCAATATTCCTTCTATCTTTCTAGAAGTTCCTCTGTCTCTGTCAAGGTATTCCCCATCTCCTCACAAATTACATTTAGCTTAGGTGTGACATTTCTCGTCAATGTCTTCATTTCTTTAAACATTTCACTATCTCTTCCATACTTCTGATGTTATTCTATTCTTTCACAACAATCTTGTATGTACTGATTTTTGTATTTTCTTATGTTTCTTCGTACTTCTTTTGTTAAAGATTTATATTTTTCATTGTTGTTTGTCACTTTCCATTGCGTCTTCATTTCTCTACGTTGTTTTATTAGTTTTAGTGTGCCCGCTGAATCCATCTATTATTCTGTGTTTTCTTTACTGGAACCACGTCTTTAGCTGTTGTTATTAAGATATCTCTGGCCTGCATAGCCAGTTCATCTGGTGTCATCTGCTCCTGTACAGCCATCATGATTTCGAAACGGTTCTTCACTTCTATACCTTATTGTTCTGGTATTTTTGTAAGATCAAAGCGGAGTGGTCTTGATCCCGTAACTGTCTTTTTTTATCTTTATCTTCATGTCTGCTATCAATAACTCATGGTCCGTGTCACAATCAGCACATGGTAAAGTTTTTGCTGATGTTGTACTTGATCTCCACCTTCTTTGCACTAAAATGTAATCTAACTGATTCTTGGTTTTCCCATCAGGTGATGTCCATGTGTAAAATCTTCTTGAATGTTGTGTAAAAAGTGTGTTAGCGATCATTAGCTCATTTTCCATGCAAAACGCCATTAGATTGTCACCTGTCTCATTTCTATGTCCTATGCTAATATATAATTATAGAGTTTAAAACTTTAATAGATTCACTCTCTTTTATATAACTGTAGAGTTTAAAACTAGAATAGACTCACCCTCTTTTATATATGAGTCATCATTATCATCATCATCAGGTGCCATGCCGACTGGCGTTGGGTGTTATGCTTCTCCAGAATACACGATCCTTCATGCAGGCCATCAGCTCAGTTGGTGATCTCCTCTCACACCATCTCCTCAGACTGTCCAGTATCATTTCTTTCGGTCTTCCTCTTGATCTTCTTCCCTCTGTTTGTCCTGTTGTTATAATATTTTCAATCTCCCCTCTTCTAACTGACAAGATTTTTTTTTATATCTCCAGCTCTTCTGAAACATTCTTCATTAGTTATTTTTGCTCTCCAGGGAGTTCGCTACATTCTTCTAATAAACCACATTTCTGCTGCTTCCAATTATTTTTGTACAGACCTGCCTATTGTCCATGATTCACTTTCATATAACAGGATAGGTTCAGTATAGCATTTTAGGACTCATTTTCTAACATTCATTGGTAAGGATGTGTTATATAATATGCTTCTCATTCTCTGAAATGCAGTCTTTGCTTGGCCTATTCTGTTCCTAATTTCTACTGGGGGCCTAACGTGGACGTAAATGGCTTCAGGAGAATTACTATTCATCTCAGCGACCCCGAAAACTATGGATTCGATGCTAATATCGGCCGTTGTCGATTAATTTTACATGTCTCCCCTTCCAACCCCCACCCCTAGGTGTGCTATGGGTGTCTTACCCCACAGTACCTTTCTCCAGATTGTACGTCATATGTGTACTAAGTTTGATTGAAATTGCTCCAGACGTTCCAGAGTTATGCTGGAACATACACACACACATACAGCCATTTATGTATACGAGTATATATAGATGAATAGATGTACCTTGTTCTTTTCTACTCCTGGCCTGCTATAGAATCTATGAATAAAAAGAAATAAGAAAATGTCAAATATAAATGTAGCATTTCCACGGAGGGCATGTGAAATACTTTCTTGATAAAACACATGCTCGTACAGATGTCAAGTAATCATGGCAGAATATTTGACATCATCATCTTATAAAGAGGCATTGTATATCTTTTGTCCTCATCTATAGTTGGATATTGTTATATATGGCAAAACTATGCATATAATGATAATTTATCACAATAAAACGATAACTTAATATATACTCACATTTTGAACAACCGACGTAGTTGTAACATCATCTGTTTAGTAATACTGTCAGGAACAAAATTTCAAGACTTGACTGCTGGCAGACAAAATGACTGGAAGTCAGGATAGCAAATTCCAGCAATGTTGTCCAAGGTATTCTACTGCAGCAAATAGAATAGGCGAAAAAAAAATCAATCTCATTGATTTGGAAATTATTATCTGTAGTGGCGATATATAGGTCATTAGGCCAGAAAAAGTTAGTTTAATATGTGACATCGTTAAGTTTGATGTCTCGTACGCAATGCTCAGTCTGGAGAAGATGAATATGCCAACAGTCTGAGTTTGTTCATGGCTCCTAATTCTCCCCCGAAACTCTCACAATCTTCATCCAGTCTCTAGGAAAGGGGGGGGGGGGAATGCCCAGTGGTTCAGAATCTCCCTAGAAGACAGACATTTATTCTGTTTAAAGGGTTGACTTAGACTTTTATTCTGTTTAAAGGGTTGACTTAGACATTTATTCTGTTTAAAGGGTTGACTTAGACATTTATTCTGCTTAAAGGTTTGACTTAGACATTTATTCTGTTTAAAGGGTTGACTTAGACGTTTATTCTGTTTAAAGGGTTGACTTAGACGTTTATTATGTTTGAAGTGTTGAACTTAACGGACGTTTAGTATGTCCAAGAAAATTCATGAGACAAGCATTTGTTAGTTTTAGAAGTGACACTAGACGTACTTCAACACTTGAAATATTTTTTTTGTTTTAAAGATTTTTCATGGATATTTGTTAAGTTTGCTCTTCATTTCATTAGAAATTTTAACCTTTTTTTTAAACAAGAATTTTCATGGATATTTATAAGTTTGCTGCTCATTTCATTAAAAATATGCAAACGTTTTTTTAAAGTAGAAACGAGGATAAAATTGTGACGTTTCGCTTTAGAGCTTAATCATAAAAGAACATACAGGACAAAGAAATAGGGAAAGTGCTCGTTGAATACTGTAATGTGGTAGGATGGTAGTAAATACTGTGGTGTGTGGCAGGATGGTAGTAAATACTGTGATGCGTGGTAGAATGGTAGTAAATACTGTGGTGTGTGGCAGGATGGTAGTAAATACTGTGATGTGTAGTTGGATGGTAGTAAATACTCTGATGTGTGGTAGGATGGTAGTAAATACTGTGATGTGTGTCAGAATTGTAGTAAATACTGTAATGTGTTGTAGGGTGGTAGTAAATACTGTAGTGTGTGGTAGGATGGTAGTAAATACTGTAATGTGTAGTGGGGTGGTAGTAAATACTGTAATGTGTGGCAGGATGGTAGTAAATACTGTGATGTACGGTGGGGTTGTAGATACAATGAGGGAAATTAAAAGGAGGACATCTATCACTCTTCAGAAAGTAAAACATATTTAGAATCTGTGGAGAGGAACAGACAGATCTATAAAAATACGATTTTTAAGGGCATGCATCTTTCCCATCGCAACATATCCCTGTGAGAACTGGACACTTAACAAAACAGCTGAGATACACATATTGCCTTTGAATGTCAATGATACAGAAAGAAGAGTTCTTCAAATATTATGAACACAAAAAAAAAAAAAAATTATACATACTACAAGAACTTAATATTGAAGAAGGCTGTCTAGTAAAGTGGATTAAAAAGGCAAAACTTCAATATTTTGGACACTTTAAACGTCAAGATAGTATAGGGAATACTGTCTTGTTTTCATTGATATGGATCTGTTGCGCAAGATGTGTCTCATTTTCAGGAATGCTGACTTGGCGTGAGCTCGTCTGCTTTTTATTACATTGTGACATTTCCCATCCGTTGTTATAATCGTTCCTACGTGCTTTAATCTATCAACTTGTTTCAGATGAATCTATCAACTTGTTTCATATTTCTGCCATTGATGGTAACGCTAAATTTTGGTGGTATTCTTTGAGGTTACCGTCATTACTATCTTCTTTTTCTTCTTTTTACCTTCATGAACCACGATGTTCAGAAGAGCCTGTAGTTCCCCTTCACTTTAGCAATCACTACTGTGTCGTCTGCATATCTTAAATTGTTTAGTTTGTGCCTGCCAATTGTTTTTCCTGTCATGTTCTCTATATTTCTCATAATTTTTTCGCTGTGTCAGGAAGTGAGATCGGAACTACTATTTTACTGATACAAATATCTATAAATATGTATATGGTGGTGTGCTACAGTGTGCCATGGAGTTGCGAAATAAACTGCACGTTGATTAGGTAGAAGGACGAATGGTCTCTTCCGAAAACGCTGAGTTATTTAACTTATTGACACTAAACGTGTCATATTTTCTAGGTCTCCTAACATGGACATAATTTTCCGCTCTTCATCACACAAAATGCAAACAGTAGAGTGGCTAAACATAGAAGATCATTGTTTAGTGAAACGGGTTTCATTGTCCCAAGTACTGTACTCAGTTAGCCAGAAACTCCTTGTGAAACATAGATTTGTCCAAGTCTTCTAAGATGCAAGAACAAGCAGCCAAAGTCAGTTACATAAAAACACACAAGCAGGAAAGCAACCTTACTCAAATTAAATTGGTTACGAGACTGCTGGCGTCGTCTTCCTCGCCACTCTTGCCAAATTATACAATTCCCGAATGCCGTCTCAAACATGGCTGCCTGGTTATCTGAGAGGTTAGACACTTGCTTTACTTATCAGATGGTACAGGGTTCAGTCCCAGCAGTGGGATTTTTCCTCGTACACACCGAGAACGCCCTTGTGTTCACCCAGCCTCTAAAAATGGGTACCAGAGAAATCTGGGAAGGTAAAGCGTCCAGGCGTGATACTGACCACATCACACTTTCATCTACTGAAGGTCATGGAAAATACGGGCCTAACTCCGTATTCCCCAATATGGCAGGGAAACGGGAATTTTATCTTATACATCTCACACAAGGTGAAACATAGTGAAATTATTAAAATGCTTGAAGACATCAATATAGACGGCAAAGACCTGAGGATTGTAAAACATCTATACTGGCAGAAAGAAGCAGCAGTTCCAGTTGAAAATAGAATTGGAAAATATCAACCTATAAAACAAGGGGTGCGACAAGGATGTGTACTATCTCCAGACCTTTTTTCTCTGTACAGCGAGAATATTCTAAGAACAATCATCACAGAACCAGGAATAAAAATTGGAGGATACAATATTAACAACCTTCTGTATGCTGACAACACAGTACTGATAGCTGAGAACCAACAAGACCTGCAAAATCTCTTGGATAAAGTCGCCAAAGAAAGTGAACAGAAAGGCCTTACTTTGAACATCAAAAAGACAGAAACTATGGTTATATCTAAGAAACAGAATCCATCAGCATGCAGTATTAAATTAAACGGAACTATTCTAAAGCAGGTGCAGAAATTCAAATACCTTGGAGCAGTAATAACTTCAGATGGGAAATGCAGAACAGAAATTAGGAACAGAATAGGCCGAGCAAAGACTGCATTTCAGAGAATGAGAAACATATTAACCAACACATCCTTATCAATGAATGTTAGAAAACGAGACCTAAAATGCTATATTGAACCTATCTTGTTATATGGAAGTGAATCATGGACAATAGGCAAGTCTGCACAAAAATCATTGGAAGCAGCAGCAGAAATGTGGTTTATTAGAAGAATGTTGCGAATCCCCTGGACAGTAAAAATAACTAATGAAGAATGTATGAGAAGAGCTGGAGAGACAAAAAACCTTGTCAAAAGATAAGAAAGAGACAGTGTACTTTCATAGGACATGCAATGAGAAGAGGGGGCATTGAAAATATTATAACAACAGGAAAAATAGAAGGAAGAAGATCAAGAGGTAGACCAAGAGAAATGATACTGGACAGTCTGACGGGATTATGTGAGAGGAGATCATCAACTGAACTGATGGCCTGCATGAAGGATCGGATACTCTGGAGAAGCATAATAGCCAACGCCAGTCGGCACGGCACATGACGGTGATGACATCTCAAACAGTAAAGAGATCCAATGTTAATATTTTTTTTTTACTAATATAGAGAGTAAAATGATACAATGCAGACTCCGCTGAAAATGTGTGTTAAAGACTCAGTTAAAAAGCAAACTTGGCCATAGCATGATGCCATAGTAAGCCTAAACGTCAGTGTGACAAGGTCACCTCAAAAACGTGGCCTAAGCGTGATGCCATAGTAAGCCTAAATGTCAATATGACAAGGTCACCTCAATCATCTCTAACTTTAAGTTATAAAGGTAAAGTATCAAGATGTTCCGTCTACATGCAAACTAGATCTTTCACTGTAAGCTATCTAACCACAGTTAACTGGCTAACTATATAGTTATGATATATATGTATATATATATATCTATATATAATGAAACTTCCCATTAATCAAAATGGAAAAATTCTCATAGAAGGGACAGATATTGAAGAAGTCAATCAGTTTGCATATCTTGGCAGCTACATAGACCAGGATGGTGACACCAGAAAGGACGTTAGAATTAGAATTTCAAAAGCAGCATCCATCTTCAAGAACCTTGAGAACATATGGCATTCAAAAGTTATAAGCACAAAAACCAAATTAAGATTATTCAATTCAAATGTGATATCCACCCTCATGTATGCATGTGAAAGCTGGAAAACAACTAAAGAAATAGAAAAGAAATTAGACTCTTTTGAAAACAAATGCCTAAGGAAAATACTCGGCATCAAGTGGAACGAATTCAAGAACAATGCAGAGATAACACAGATGACTGAACAACAACCAGTCTAATGGGTGATCAGAAAAGGAGATGGACATATGTTTGTCACGTGATGAGAAGAAACGGTCAGAGAGTCCCAAAACAAGCTATAAAATGGAACACAACAGACCAAAGAAAAAGAGGCAGACCACGTTAAACTCTGAAGAGGACATTGTTAAGAGAGGTCTAATTAATAGGCATAAAATCCCTTGATGAGGTTAAAAGACTCGCCGGAGACAGGAAAAATTGGTGAACTACCTTTCGAGCCCTATGTGACGTTTAACGGCACGGGAAGGATATAAGATATAATATACATAGTTATGAAATGATCCTAAGCCAAACACATTGACATTCTGCCAACCAAGTTATTAGGTAATATAAATGACTTAAATAAGACTTAACAGGTACGACCTTATGCTTCTTTCGTACTAATAAAACTAAATACAAAACATAAACTAACCTGGCCTAAGTAGGTCTGAACTCAGCTCATGTAGGGCCCCAGATATAACCTCCCGCTCTCTATCACATAAAACAAGAACAATACAGATTTCAAATAATAAGGCTAGTTCCTCATGACAGCATGTTCTGTTGTCTGAAGGACAGTAGTGCACCCAGCTAGCAGAGACCGGGTGTAAAGAGGCAGATCAAGATTCTTCAGGCCGTCTCACACACATGAACAAGTAGCGTAAGACACATAAACACTCGCACAAGAAAACAGTCTTACTCAGATTAAATGTACTGCTGGCGTTTCCACCAGATGATTGTGTGTACTGTACGTTTCCTGTTATCATCTCAAACACTAGACCAAGGACACAGGTCCGAGAGAGGTGAGAGCCCCGACGTTAACATTCTCTGATTAACAAATGAGAGCTCTGATGTTAACATTCTCTGATTAACAAATGAGAGCTCTGATGTTAACATTCTCTGATTAACAAATGAGAGCTCTGATGTTAACATTCTCTGATTAACAAATGAGAGCCCTGATGTTAATATTCTCTGATTAACAAATGAGAGCCCCGACGTTAATATTCTCTGATTAACAAAGTGAGTGATGGAACAATGTGAGTTGTTGTGAAAACAAACAAACAAATAAATAGTTTTAGTGCATGTTTGCTAGACACATAATGTACACACCATTGTACACGACCACTTCTGGCCTAGTTTATGACTACTGTGACGCGCCAGCACGGAACACATTTTTTTAAAAATTCGTTTATAAATAGTATTCACTTTATGAAAGATATTATACTGATTTAACTTTATAATTGTTGATTTTATACACGTAAACAATAAATAGTCAACTGATTTGAGAAAATTATGAATATAATTTTAATTCCTCTTGTTTTATTTTATTTTTTTCAGAAGCCCCACAACCTCCAAGTAAGACAATTGATGTTTTTTCAGTACTCACAATTTTATTTATATTCTAAAGGTTTCAAATTTGTATTGCAAAAATAGAACTTTTCTAAACCCAGAATATTTCATTCCATATAGGCTGCCAGATGATAAATTTAATATTTTACTTAAACAGAGACGGAGGCTAGTTTTCTGTTTACTTGTCTGAATTACCATACATAACTAATTTGTAACAAACACTATGTTATAATTTTATAGTTTTAATTCATTACAAATTACTTTATTCTAATATTTGTATTTAATAATTTCATTACTTTTTTCGCTCCTATAAATATCCATAAATATGCATATGGTGGAGTGAATGCAGTGTGTAGTATGAACTGCACTTTGACTTGACAGAGAGACCAGTACAGTCTTATGAAAACGCTGATGTGTTTTGACCTGTTATCTTTACACACGTCGTCATGTCCTGGCCTAAACTGCACTTGATCTCCAGTTCTTCAACATACAAAATATGAACAATAAAGATTTCACATATAACAGAAGATTGCTAACGGCAACACGTTTGGCTGGCCGAAGGAGCGTAGTGTAGACAGTTAGCTAGAAACTCAACTGAAAGAGACAGATCATCTGACACATAATCTTGTCTAAGCCTTCTCAGTTACAACAACAAATAGAATAAGTCAACACACATAAAGCGCACATATAGAAAGCTAACTTTCTCAGATTATATTTATTAGGAGACTGCAGACATACGACCTTATGATGTTCGTGATAAAGCTCTGACCCAAATTATTTGAGAGTAGTTATCCTCATTGTTGATATCTGAATTATCACACACAGTTTAAGGCCAGTTTCTTTTGTTGAAGCTTACCTGGACCCGTGTTAGCCCAGTGGATTAAACACTGGCTTACCAACCAGGCCACCCGGTTTCCATTTCTACTTACCACGGTTGGGATGGGTGACCATGGCTCCCAACAAACTCCCAGGGTTCACCAAGCCTCAAGAAAAAAATGGATGCCAGGGTTACTGCTCTTTGAGGTAAGAAGAATGACGCCGCTAGCTACGGAGTTAGTGCTGACGGCGACACTACTTGGCAGCTTTCGGTCAACTGCTGACCAGGCAGCACAGCACGTGATTTGATCGTGAGCAGTGAAGTTGGTTCGCGCCCTTCTAACCTGTTGTTGTAGCACACAGTCATTAACATTTTGTGCCTAGCGCCAGGAGAACATATATGTTAGCCTGTTTGACTGAATGTTGTTGTGAGTAGTCTATTAGGTCACAAACAGTTCTGACCTGTCAGATTACATGCTGAAGTACCGTGTAATGGCCTGTCACACTACATGCTGCAGTACACTGGTATGGCCTGTCAGAGTACATGCTGAAGTACCCTGTAATGGCCTGTCAGACTACTTACCGCAGTACCCTGTGGTACTGCCAGACTACTTACTGCAGTACACAAGACCACTTTTTGTGTCATTAATGATTTTGACAAACGTGATAATTGTTTTTTCTTCTTAGCACAACTATACCGTAAGTATTTAGGGGTTTTATTATTATTATTATTATTATTATTTTGGTGTGGTTCATTTCTAAATGTCAAAGCCATGGTCTTCAATCTTTTTCAACCTATGACACATTAAACAAAACAAACATTATAAAAGGTCCATATACGGGTTGTGAATAGAAGAAAAGGAGGGGTAATAATATGAAAAAAAAAAGCAATCTTTTGTCTGACAACCCACCTGTAGACTTCTGCGGCATATCTGCAGACCTTTTTCTGCACACCAGTGTGCCAGGACAGAGAGTTGGCAGTAACAGCCAAAATGCTTGATGTGGGGTTATTTCTTGCCATTCACTTCTAATGGCTTGTCGTTCCACTTTCCTTAATAGATCTTGAGAGTCACTAATGATGGTGATGTGGTGTGTTTTCTGTGTCACTACCCATTCTAATTCTTGTGTGATGGCCTCTATTCCATGCCCATACTCGAGGCGGTGTTTGTATAAGCCCTGGCCGCGAGTTTCAATGTTTTACCTCCTTGGTATGTTTGCAAAACCCCAACCACTTCTAGTTCCCCAACTCACTGATCCGTCTGTATAAATGATTATGTACCCAGGAGTTGTATGTTTCTTAATGAGTTCGTTTATTTGATCTTGTATTTTCCCCTCCGCTCATTTTCAACATTTTCTCGTAAGGTTTATGTGCACTTTAGTGAGATTGTTGTGGGCCTCGCTGCAAGTAGTTCATTCAGGTTCGGGTGAGATGTGTTGTGGATCAGTAACTTTGCTTATCGAGTCTTCTGCTTCAGTCATCCGGGATTTGCCTCTTTTTATTCTTGATCCTTTGATCATGCGAAGGTTATTATTGAATGGGTGGGTTTTATTGTTGCTGATTTTTAGGTATTCTTTTACTTGGACACATTTGTGGCGGGTTTGTAGATCAGGAAGATCTAATCTGATTGAATGCCGGCGTGGGCGTGTCTTTGGTGCAGCCCTCAATGAGTCTCATCGCGTCGTTTGTGTTACAGTGCTTTATTACGTATAACAATCCTCATTTTCTTAAACATTTTTTTTTTGGCTTGTGCTCTTGGAGTTTGTTTATGACAGTTTGTCTGTTTTTGCCATATGCATGTAGTAAAACATGATCCACAAAGTTAACAGGTTGCATGGTGATGGCTTATGTAGTTTGTCAAGGCCTGTCGTGCAGATGTTAAGTAAGACTGAGAGCTTTTGGCATGTACAATTATCATCCGCTGCCTGTACTAACGTCACCGTGCAATGTTATATCTCCCAGAATGCCCTTCTGATAGCAAGCTCGATATCGCCATCATTGTCGACTCTTCTGGTAGCATCGGGCCAGAAAACTACGCCCGAAACTTCCCGTTCATTTCCAACTTTCTGGATAATTTCAACGTGGCCGAGGATGGTACAAAGGTCAGCCTGCTCACTTTTGGTACTGGCGTTAGAGATATCTTTTCTCTAACAGGAAACAGAAACTTCATTAATGAGGTAAATATTTTGATATTAATTTTATTAGTGTGGTAAAATTTGATACTGATGATTTTAATTACGCAGTATTTATATATATATGTATATGTAATTCTTGTACTTGTACTATCTCCCTGTAACTGCGAGCTGGTGTTCTTTGCAGCCGATGCTGTAGAGATGTTGAGGCACAGCATCATATCGGCGTGGGAGCGGGTTATGGCGGCTACTTTTTCAATCCCGGAGTACAGCTAAAAAGCAGGGAGTGTGCACATCTTCTTTAGCAGACTCCACCACCATGGGGAGTATGGCGATTCCTGCCTCGTTAGCCAGGCCATGCTTGTTACTGGGGGTACCACGGAGAGGTGGGACAGGGTCTTGGTCAGCTATGAGTCGCTAACCCTGAGGCTGGCATATCAGCTATCGGGTGATTAGCTTATCGGGTGTATTCACCCATATATATCTATATCTATATAGTGAACTCTTCGATAGTTGTGATATTACTGAGGTAAACATTTTGTCATTAATGATATTAATGAAGGAAATATTTTGATGTTGATGATATTAATAAGGTAAAGCATTTGATATTGATGATTTTAATGAGGTAGACATGTTAAAAATGATGTTTTGTTGATGAAATCTAAATTTTATTTTGTGTGACTAATCCTTACGTTTTATGCTGTTTCATCATCATCGTCGTCATCATCATCATCATCATCATCATCATCATCGTCTCCACCCTAAAGTTGAGCATGTTTGCTCTAGTCTCATCGTATTGATGAAGCATCAATAATGTGCTTCTGGTATGTCCTTTAAAAAAATCTGCCCACTCAGTGAAGTTTTCACTCAAAGAAGTGGTCGCTCTGTGAAGTTATCACTCTGTGAAGTTATCACTCTGTGAAGTTATCATTCTGTGAAGCGGTCACTCTTTGGAGTTGCCACTCAGTGAAGCGGTCACTCTGTGAATCTGTGACTGAGTGAAGTTGTCACTCAATGAAGTGGTCACTCTGTGAAGTGGTCACTCTGTGAAGTGGTCACTCAATGAAGTGGTCACTCAATGAAGTGGTCACTCTGTGAAGTGGTCACTCTGTGCTGTACAAAAAGAAAATTCTTTTCCGTTGCTGGGAAGTTTCCATTGCTGCATGTCTTATTTTCTGATTATCTGCTCAATTCTTTGGGAAAAGTCCAGCGTTCTAAAGAAAAGAAATGTATTCAATTCTTTGGGAAAAGTCCAGCGTTCTAAAGAAAAGAAATGTATTCAATTCTTTGGGAAAAGTCCAGCTTTCTAAAGAAAAGAAATGTATTCAATTCTTTGGGAAAAGTCCAGCATTCTAAAGAAAAGAAATGTATTCAATTCTTTGGGAAAAGTCCAGCTTTCTAAAGAAAAGAAATGTATTCAATTCTTTGGGAAAAGTCCAGCTTTCTAAAGAAAAGAAATGTATTCAATTCTTTGAGCACTTGAATGCAGTGCATCCTGTTCTGCCTAGCCATATATCCACTTTATTACACAAATATGGAAGAGTGAATATATACACATCAGCTCAGAGCTCTACGTTGCTGAAGTTTATACACATCAGATGAGAGCTCTACTTTACTGAAGTTTATACACATCAGATGAGAGCTCTACTTTACTGAAGTTTATACACAACGGATGAGAGCTCTACTTTACTGAGGTATATACACATCAGCTGAGAGCTCTACTTTACTGAGGTATATACACATCAGCTGAGAGCTCTACTTTACTGAAGTTTATACACAACGAATGAGAGCTCTACTTTACTGAGGTATATACACATCAGCTGAGAGCTCTACTTTACTGAGGTTTATACACATCAGCTGAGAGCTCTACTTTACTGAAGTTTATACACAACGAATGAGAGCTCTACTTTACTGAGGTATATACACATCAGCTGAGAGCTCTACTTTACTGAGGTATATACACATCAGCTGAAAGCTCTACTTTACTGAGGTATATACACATCAGCTGAGAGCTCTACTTTACTGAGGTATATACACATCAGCTGAGAGCTCTACTTTACTGAAGTTTACAATCTTTTTACTGCTGGTTGCTGGTACTTGACCGTTCATCGCCGAACATTTCATTGGTCAAGCACTTTTGGTTTATTCTGGAATGTTTGACATGTGTAATCAGCGAGTCTTTATATCAAGCTATCACTTGCATTTGTAATCAAATCCACTGCATTTCTTTTACTGCACTGCACCACGTGGCTTAGCCTTTTCAGGTATTTATGTGTCCCCCCCCCCCATCTCTTTTGCCTTGATTTTTCCAGTGGAAGTCAAGTTTTCTATTGTCATGGCACATAAAAATAATTTTAGAATTCTTTTCCTTTAGGTTTTATTTAGTCGTTGTTGTTTAAAACTTCTTTAAGACCTAAGAGAAGTTTAGAGTATATTAAATTTGTCTAAGAATTAGTGAGAATTTTAGAGTATGACAATTTTTTAAGAACTAAAAAGATGTTTAGAGTATAACGAATGGATCTTGTCAAGTAACACTTGGTAACATAATGTTTGTAGCATGTTTTTTCCTTACTGAAGTCTGCAGTCCAGGTTGTGGAATGAATTACACAAATGATCAGCTGCTATTCTTCCGTCAGTCAGATCCACTTCAAAGCTGTGTACATTTTTTGTGTTCTCAGAAACTGAAGAACGTACCATACCAAGGCAGCACAACAAACACCCACAAAGCTCTGGAGTACGTGATCAATGTGTTTACCGTAGACAGAGGGGGAAGGTATGATGCGAAAAAGGTTGTCGTTTTAATAACAGACGCGAGATCTACCGACCGGAATAAAAGTAAGTATGTCTCTCGGCTCTCTTAAAACTTTCAATATTATTAATCGTTGTTTTAAATCTTTTAAAGTTGTCACACGTTCATCTTTCAAAGTCATCATATTATCTTTCTTTACTATTTGGTTTTGAGCTGATAAATTTCACATGCTGAAGTTTGCAATATATCGCACCTATATATACTAACCCTAAAGTTCTGATTTTCCTCCATGTGTACATATCAAGCTATACCTTCTCGTCTTTATTATCTTGACAGCGATAGAGGCAGCTCGAGTTCTGAGAGACCTGGAAATTGTTACTGCAGTAGTTACTGTTGGTAACAAATATGACCAAGAAGAGGTGAATGCAATAGCTTCGCTACCTGAATATATCTTCCCAGTTGGCGATTACACAGCCCTGAATTCCTTTGCTAAATCCCTGGCAAAAGCGGTTTGTGAAGGTAAAAATGTCAGTAGTGATAACTGTTTCTTTATGTGTTTTCTGGAACTGTTTCTTTATGTGTTATCTGGAACTGTTTCTTTATGTGTTATCTGGAACCTCTCTTTTACCCGGCTTACAGAGCCATTCTCGACCTGAGAAAGCTAGTCTTGCTCAAAACATTTGACTGTAAAGCTGGGGGCGGGGGGGGGGGGGGGGGGTTTGGGGGGGGGTCTATGGTAATAGTCTTGGTAAAAAATTTGACCCTGGCTTCATCTTATATCTTTATATTTTATATCCTTCCCGCGCCGTTAAACGTTACATAGGGCTCGCAAAGTAGTTCGCCAATTTTTCCTGTTTTCGGCGAGTCTTTCAACCTCATCAAGGGATTTTATGCCTGTTAATTTGCCCTCTCTTAACAATGTTCGCTGTAAAGTTTCACCTGGTCTGCCTCTTTTTCTTTGGCCTGTTGTGTTCCACTTGAAAGCTTGTTTTGGGATTCTCTGATCGTTTCTTCTCATCACGTGACCAACATATGTCCATCTCCTTTTCCTGATCACCCATGATATGACCTCATAAATAATGCAAATTAAGGAAAGCAAACATGTTATCTAGGGTATTTATAGCTCGGTAAAATCTCAAGGGAGACAACAAAAGTAGATGAAGGGAAAAAACTGGAAATGTTTCATTACAAATAGAACAAAAAAGTTCTAAAAAGTTCAAAAAGAACAAAAGATATATTAGTCCTGAATGTAATAAGTTTACTATAAGAAATTATTTCTAATTGTTCATTTGAAATATCTGGAAGAGTGAAGTGCATCAGTACATCAGTACATTACTACAGTTGTATAAGTCTGCCTGGAAAAAAACCAATAAAATAATATTCTCTCTTTCTTTCTTTCTCTCTTTCTTGTGTTTGTTTGTTTGTTTGCTTTCTTTCTTTGAAGCTGTTAAAAAGAAGAATGAAAATGCTAAAACTTGGCACACAGACAGAACACGGATGACCTCCAGGTAGAGAGCATATTAATAAATTCTCAATAAAAACATGAAAGAAATTTTCTCAACAAAATGGTTTTATTATAAGAGAGAACGTTTAGACCTCATGTATCTGTCCACTTTTTGTGATACTCCATGTTCCTTTCCAAATTCATTATCTTTCTTTTTTTCTTTTACTCACGCCAGCCACATTGTCAGCCCTTACAAGTATATTTCTCCTTAAAAAATGTTTTTTTTCACCGACATTTTTTACGCAACTGATTATCAGAATTTTCATTTTGTCTGCTCTTGATTTATGCACAAAGTTTTCATTTTGTCTGCTCTTGATTTATGCACAAAGTTTTCATTTTGTCTGCTCTTGATTTATGCACAAAGTTTTCATTGTGTCTGCTCTTGATTTGTGCACAAAGTTTTCATTTTGTCTGCTCTTGATTTATGCACAAAGTTTTCATTGTGTCTGCTCTTGATTTATGCACAAAGTTTTCATTGTGTCTGCTCGTGATTTATTTTCATTTTCTTTTATTACTGGCGAACGTAAGACAATTGTGCATGTATCACTCACGGAAAAAGAAGTTCTGCATTTAAAAAATCCAGCAAGTGAAAATTCTAATGTTGATATTCTGATTTAAAAAATAAAAGAAAGTTGGAAATTGAAAGTTGTAAAGTGCTGAAACAATATTTCTATAAAACAGCTTTTAAAGCGTTGGAAGGATGCTAGTGTTGCTAGTACGTCTGTTGCTTAAAACAATAATCTACAGCAAATTATCTGTTGCTTTAAACAATAATCTACAGCAAATTATCTGTTGCTTTAAACAATAATCTACAGCAAATTATCTGTTGCTTTAAACAATAATCTACAGCAAATCTAAAACAGCAAGCACACATTTCTCACATTATAACTTGTATGTCACTACAATAAATAACTACAAGCGCACGATCGCTCTCACGTAGTCCAACTTGTCACAAGTGTTTTATGACATAACTTTCTTTCTTTCTTTCTTTCTTAGTCCAACTTGTCACAAGTGTTTTATGACATAACTTTCTTTCTTTCTTCTTTTCTTTCTTTCTTTCTTAGTCCAACTTGTCACAAGTGTTTTATGACATAACTTTCTTTCTTTCTTTCTTTTTCTTTCTTTCTTTCTCTCTTTCTTTCTCTTCTCTTCTCTCTCTCTCTCTCTCTGCATGATTTGTTTTTCGTTTGAATTTAGAACAAGGGACACGACCATGTCAGTTACACTGCACACAGTGTCTGGCTGGGAGATACTTTGAGATTTAAGAATTTAAGGACCGCTGACCTGGAACAGTCGCCTCAAAGTTGAGTTTGGTGTGCGCCCCCCCCCCCCCCCCCGGGCCCCATGGCGTTACAGTAAATGGAACCGTGTTTCCAGGATCAGAAACGGCCCTGCTCTCGTGTGCAGGAGTAAAGAAATAGAATTATGTGGATATGGTAGGGGAGGTTTTTTTTTGGGGGGGGGGGGAATTGTGAGTGGGAAAACACTAACCTGCATTACCCATATTATTTCTCGTGGTTTTTAATGTGTTATCAGAACAAACCAAACTAAAATCTAGCTACAAACACACTCCACGTTAAAGGCCAGCTTCGTTACTAAATGATAAAGTTGAGTGGGTGAAGTATTTGCTTTTACTACGTTCAACAAAACTAAAATAAGTATCCCATAATTTATATCGGCTCTTGTAAGAAGACAGTGTATAAAAAAGAAGGAAGAAGGGAGAGGAATAGAATAGATAGATACATTTTATTTATTTTTTTTAGCATAGGATTCATGTAGATCTATACTTTATCTCCTCTCTCTAATTTTTCGTCCTGCGTGTGTTTGTATCATTAATAAGACATAAATATGTTAAGTCACAGCCAGGCGCACCAACAAATCGACAATACTTCCTTCTTTCTGTAACATAAGTTATCTATCTAAATGTATGAACTAGAAAAAAGTAGGAACAGCTTTATTACTTAACTACAACAAAGTTGTGACGTTTCGGCGTGAACCTTAACATATTTTAGCAGGGGAGTTTAATTCTTAGAGAAGACGATTTTACCAGAGCTGTAGTCTCCCTTTAATTATTACAATAGTACAAATGGGTCCAAGAATTTCTCCCTTTGAAATCCTAACCAAGATTCTAAACCTTCCAACCTCCATCAAGTCTGGCTGCCTATGAACTTGTCAGTTACGCATATGAACTACAGTTAATTTATTACAAGAACAAACAGCACCATAAAACACAAGGAACTACACTGGACTAGTTGATTTGTGGTCCAAGATGCAAAAACCAAAATATTTATTCCACGAACTGCACGAGACACACTGGACCTCATATACGCAGTTTGTACAACACATGAAATCGCTGCAATCAAAAACACTTAGATAATACTAATAAACACATTGCTGCGAACCATTTATAGTTCTCCATCTCAAATCTAGTTGCTTAACTCAAGTTACAATGGTTGTAGCTTATATCTATATAATAGGCGTGTCTTCTTGAACAAACTTACGTGCTTGGTTTACAAACATTCAACATCTAATCAACAAGACTATCTCTAGTCTCTAAGACTCAAAACACGTGAATCCTTGGTGAAAACACAAACATTTAAAATGCAGCAACATAGTAAATGACAACACACACAAATAATTCAAGTTATTAAGAGTTTCTCCTCACAACTACAACACAACTACAACACGATTACTACAAACTTATGATGCTTCAGTATGAATCCGGAGCCCACTCTTGTAGTATGAGAGCAAGCACAACACACTTAATTAACATTAGTAAAACTCGTGAAGGCAGAATGACTGAAAAGATGAAGAACATGATGGATTATGGCAAAAATGCACAGTCAAAGAAAATGGCGCAAAAATCAATGAAAATGATAAAATATCGGAAATATAAAAAAAAAGTATGAGTCATGTGTTCACTACTTATTTCTACCCTAAAAATATAGCAGGGCTTCTACTTCATTAAAACTTCCCCCGCAATAATCTAACCTACCTGAAACCTACCCTGCATTATAATCTAACCTACCTGAAACCTACCCTGCATTATAATCTAACCTACCTGAAACCTACTCTGCATTATAATCTAACCTACCTGAAACCTACCCTGCATTATAATCTAACCTACCTGAAACCTACCCTGCATTATAATCTAACCTACCTGAAACCTACCCTGCATTATAATCTAATCTGTCTGAAACCTACCCTGCATTATAATCTAATCTGCCTGAAACCTAAAACTCACAGTATTTAACTCTTCTGTTAGTTCTCTATTAATTAAGCTACACAAAATTCGCACACACAGTATTACGCTCACAAAAAATACAGCCTCATCATCCCCACAAGTGCTTGGTACATTACCTTGTCATACAACCTCACCATCTCCACAAGTGCTTGGTACATTACCTTGTCATACAACCTCATCATCTCCACAAGTGCTTGGTACATTACCTTGTCATACAACCTCATCATCTCCACAAGTGCTTGGTACATTACCTTGTCATACAACATCACCATCCCCACAAGTGCCTGGTACATTACCTTGTCATACAACCTCACCATCTCCACAAATGCTTGGTACATTATCTTGTCATACAACCTCACCATCCCCACAAGTGCTTGGTACATTATCTTGTTATACGAAGTCAAGATTATGGGAGCAGTGCTTTTATTTAACGTGAGAGATAAGATTAGTTTTATACTTTATCTATACAATACATTTCTCTTGATGTCATGATATGCATATTGCTTAGATTTATTCTCTACATTCCGTTTTTTGTTTCATAATCTGCCTTACTCTCAGAACCTGACAAGTGCACATTCCTTCACCTGGCCCAGTTACATACTCGTAAATCTTTAAGTTATATTTATTCTTTCCTGTCAGCTGTTCATTGTCTCCTTGCACTGGACCCTCCATGACATCGGCAGAAGATCTAGGTTAGTATGTCAAGCTGTGAACTGTCCAGAAGATGGACTTACTCCCTGCAGAGGAAATGTCTCTCGGTTTTCCGGAGCATGCTTTGGGAGTCTATTGCAACGATCCCATGTGATTCTTTTGTGTCTGCTGTTGCAGCCAAGCAGTTGCTCGTGATCGCGCTCTCTGTCCAGGGTAGTTTGAGAATGGATAAGGAGGACATCGCGAGGGCTGCTGTATGCAGTTCGAGCATGCAGGTGGAGATCAGGTTGGAGAAGAGCTTACAGTAATCGAATGTAAGAGCTGGGAAATAAAAATAGAAATGGCAGACACAATCTGTAAAGGAGAATACGCCATAACCCACAATTAATGTGTCACCAGAACAATCACTCCTCGGTGGAAGTTGAAACTATGGGGAGCGGTTATGAGAATCAACAGAGTGCAATGACGCCAGTTTCTCATTATATGTGTTTATTCTTATCTTGTAAACATTTTCATAGTCGAAATTATAACATTCTTACCATAAATTTATCCTGAAATTATTACTAGGTTTTTTTTTCTTTTTTTCCACAGCCACACCGCAGCCGCCAACACGTAATGTGTTTTTATTTCTTAACTGTACACGTTTTTAAAAAAGTGTGTGTCATTTTGTTTATGCAGTCTTATAACTTCAGTTCCCTGTTATAACTTTATGACTCTTTAAAACTTGCTGTATAACTTTATCTCACCGTTATAACGCATATCATCGAGATAACGTTATGACGGTGAGAAAAGTTACATAGCAAGTTTTAAAACGTCACAAATTTATGTGTCGCTGTTATAACTTTATGATGCTTTTATAACTTTATCTCGCTATATAACTTCAGTCAGTGTTTAGTTTTTGGGTATAAGTATATACAGGATCAGACATAAAGTATAGCTGGATTTAACTGACGTAGTGCGCAGAAACTGAATACGTGTGGAAAAAAAACATGACGTAAGAGATGATGCCCAGACAAATGGTCATTTTTAACAATGGCTTCTTGGCAAACCCAAGATCGTGCATTAACCGTTGAAACTTATTTTAAAAGTGGAGAATCGTCTATTACTGTACAACGAAAGTTTCGTCACCATTTTGAGTTGCATCCCCGTGATAATGTTCCCGATCGGAGACAAAACAATTTTGAGGTGGGTCAAAAAATTTAAGTAAACCGCTAATTGCCTTAATAACAAGTCTACTGGTCGTCCAAGAACTCAACAGACACCTGAACGAATTCAAGAAGTCCGCAACACATTGCTGAGTAGCCCTCCGCGATCAGCTGTTAGGAACGCTTTGGCACCTGGCATCCTCTTACTGTTAATAGTGATCTTTATGTGCAGATGCTAACTTAGTACTTCATTCCAGACTTGGCCAATAGAAATAAGATACTAATATGGTTTCAACAAGATGGAGCAACTGCCCACACAGCCCGTCAGTCCATGGCCATGCTGCGACAAGCATTTCCCAATCGTCTTATTTCAGATTTGGGGATATTCATTGGCCGGCAAGGTCACCGGATTTATCGGCCGCAGACTTCTTTTTATGGAGGTATCTCAAGAACACGGTGTATGCTAGTCGACCACAGTCAATTGCAGACCAAAAAGATGGAATCCGACACTGCACTCAAAATATCCCTTTGAACATGTTAAATGATGTTATGCAGGAATTTTCCAGACGCCTGGCTGAATATATCAAATGTAATGGCGGTCATCTAACCGGCCTAATTTTCACAACCTAAATACGATTGTCAGTAACAATAAAAATACCCACTTTTCTGAGTTTCATTTCACTTTTTTTTTTACCATGACATTTATCGCGCTTATTTATTTTCCATTTTTAAAATCCAAGATATGATTTATGCCGGAGCCTGTATAAAAGTACACATTTAAAAATACACAAAACAGGTGCGGTAAAGCTGTGATAACAAAATGCTATGATTATTTAAAACAAAAGTAGGATCAGCTTTATTAATCAGCATCCACGCAGCGTGCTCGTTAGTTAATAAAGCTGTTCCTACTTTTGTTTTAATTAGTCATAATATGTCACTGATATAAACGTATCTCACTGTTATAACTTGCTGTTATATCTTTGTCATTGTTACAACTTTATGTTATAATGTTATATTCCTGCTATAACTTTATGTCACTGTTATAACTTTTATTTTATTATAATGTTATCTCCCTACTATAAGTTTATGTCATTGTTACAATTTTATTTTATAATGTTATTTCCCTACTATAACTTTATGTCACTGTTACAGCTTTATTTTCGAATGTTATCTCCGTACTATAACTTTATTTCGCTGTTATAACTTTAATGTTATTTCCCTACTATAACTTTATGTCGCTGTCATAATTTTATGACATTGTTGTAACTTATAGGATCTAATATAAGCGTTTAACGCGCACAAGGTATTTTGTTGCAAGAAATTGGACATATCGTTAAAATATGTGTACAGTTAGTAGAGCTGTCACAATTCAAAATATTTGGTCGCTTCTATAAAGGCGATAGAACAGTAGGCTACTCACTTCAGAAAACTTATGTATGTTTATATCAAGAGTAAAATCTCTGATGTTTATACTGTACATAAAAATTTAACTATAGACTACACTTATGTAGTGATGGCGTCACTGCAGCCTACCGTAATTTTAATGTGGAATGTCCTACAGCAAATCCGTGCCCTCCGATAAAGAAAGTCAATCTTGTCTTCGTCATCGACTCCTCTGGAAGCATCGGGCCCGAGAACTATGCCTACAACTTCAGGTTTATTGAAGGGGTTCTCAGATCTTTCGAAATCAGCGCGGACGCAGCGGAAGTTGCAGCCATCACTTTCGGGACCAGCGTTAGACGCTTGTTCAGTCTGACATCAAACGAAGACTTGATTTATGAGGTGAACACCTTTTATAGCAACATGATAATGATGTTACTTTTTTGACAGCTAACTAGAATTGTTGGAATAATTGTTCAAATTTAAATGAGACACGTGGAGCGGTGCATGATGCATGCTCTGTAGTTTTTCTTCATCTGTCAGTGCACAGTTGTGCTTTATATCTTTTTCTTGATCTGTCAGTTCACAGTTGTGCTTTATATCTTTTTCTTGATCTGTCAGTTCACAGTTGTGCTTTATATCTTTTTCTTGATCTGTCAGTTCACAGTTGTGCTTTATATCTTTTTCTTGATCTGTCAGTTCACAGTTGTGCTTTATATCTTTTTCTTCATCTGTCGGTGCACAGTTGTGCTTTATATCTTTTTCTTCATCTGTCGGTGCACAGTGGTGCTTTGCATCTTTTTCTTCATCCTGTCTATTTGTAAATATCATAGGGTACTGTGTAGTTTCACTTCCTGTATCTAAACAAAGATGGCATGTTTTTCACAGTTTATTCTCCATCAACACACACATGATACGTGTTTGTAGTTCTTTAACCACACATAGGTGTAATACACATATGAGGTATTATGCA